>JBBPBX010011677.1:0-41579 GCA_038048925.1 Garcialebias charrua
CAGTACTACTATGATAGCTTACCTCCTGTTTTATCACTCGTGACGCTGGTCCTGCCACTGGAGAGGTCAGTGCTTCGGCTGAATAAACTGGAAGGTTGACGACTCAAATCTGAAAGAGATCCCAGTGAGAGGGAGGTAGCTGATGATGATCGTTCTGATGCAGATGGCCTGAGGTCAAGATTTAAGTCTGGCTCAACCAGAGCAGTTGGCAGCATCCTTTCTCTCTCAACAACAATGAGTTCTCTCTTCAGAGGTAGAGTGTTAGAAGGAGATGGGGTTCCAGTTGGTTCAATGGTGTTTAACTTGCTTATTTGTCTGTCAGAGTCAAGGTGAGGTGTGTTTTCAGTAGGTGTTGAATTAAGGCTGGATGGTGGCAGGGTGGCAGGAAGCTGGAGATGAGGAGCAACAACAGCAGAGCATCTTCCTTCAATCAAACCAACTTTCTGCTCATCGTTTGGTCTTCTACCAGAGTTAAGATGACCTTCAATAAAGACAAGAACAAAATATTCAATTATAAGAAAAGTTGAGCTAAAAATAAGAAATAAGTCTAAAACCACTTCTAGAACTCCTAAATCTTCTGGTGACATTTTTATTCCCACTTCCTTCAGGCGTGCAGCAAACACTCGTTTCCCTGCTGAGTGGGTCGGCCTGCGAACAAAGGCGGTGAGAAATCGCTGCCACTGCAGCAGCTGCCCGTTTCCCACCTCCATATTCACAACAAAAATCAGACCTGAGGGGAGCGGAGAGCACAGACACACAATCTGTACACCATGGAAAAGATGTTTCCAGTGGTCTGTTGCAGCGTGTGTTAGGGAAATAAATAATATTCACTGAAGCGTTGCGTCTTTCAATTTTTTATACAAACCGGATTCCAAAAAAGTTGGGACACTAAACAAATTGTGAATAAAAACTGAATGCAATTATGTGAAGATGGCAAATGTCAATATTTTATTTATAATAGAACATAGATGACAGATCAAAAGTTTAATCTGAGTAAATGTAAAATTTTAAAGGAAAAATATGTTGATTCAAAATTTCACAGTGTCAACAAATCCCAAAAAGTTGGGACAAGTAGCAATAAGTGGCTGGAAAAAGGAAATTGAGCATATAACAAACAGCTGGAAGACCAATTAACACTAATTAGGTCAATTGACAACATGATTGGGTATAAAAAGAGCTTCTCAGAGTGTCAGTGTCTCTCAGAAGCCAAGATGGTAAGAGGATCACCAATTCCACCATTGTTGCGCAGAAAGATAGTGCAGCAATACCAGAATGGTGTTACCCAGCGTAAAATAGCAAAGACTTTTAAGTTATCATCATCAACCGTGCATAACATCATCAAAAGATTCAGAGAATCTGGAACAATCGCTGTGCGTAAGGGTCAAGGCCGTAAAACTCTACTGGATGCTCGTGATCTCCGGGCCCTTAAACGTCACTGCACCTCAAACAGGAATGCCACTGTCAAGGAAATAACAGAATGTCAGAGACAGAGTCAGAGAGTCTTTATTGTCATTTGCACCGCATGTGGTACATGTGATGAAAACGAGATTATGTACACGAGGTCCCAGTTACATCCAACAACAAATGAAAGAGAAAAACAGTAATAACATCTAGAATTAACTAAGAAAAACATCAACTAGTAATACACTAAGCCTAATATAGTGGGAATAAACAGCAGCACGAACATGAGTTTGTATGAGCAGATGGTCACAGATGAACACAGATGAACACAGCAACAAGAAAACAGATCAGCATCAGTATGATGTGATATTTTGCAGTGTTTATTTTTTATTTTATTTTTATTTATTCATGAGTCTAACAGCCTCAGGGTAGAAGCTGTTCCTCAGTCTAGTGGTTCTACACTTGATGCTCCTCAACCTCCGTCCTGAGGGGAGTGGGGCAAAGAGTGAGTGTGCTGGGTGAGTGAGGTCTTTCATGATGCAGGTGGCTCTTTTCCTGCATCTGGAGGTGTAAATGTCTGTGATGGTGGGGAGACTGACTCCAACAGACTTCTGTGCAGCCTTCACCACTCTCTGCAGAGCTTTCCTCTCTTCAACTGTGCAGCCTCCATGCCACACGTTGATGCTGGAGCACAGGATGCTCTCCACTGCACACCTGTAGAACGAGGTGAGAACTCCACCGTGCCATCCGCCGTTGCCAGCTGAAACTCTACAGTGCAAAGAGGAAGCCATTTCTAAGCAAGCTCCACAAGCTCAGACGTTTGCACTGGGCCAGGGGTCATTTAAAATGGAGTGTGGCAAAATGGAAGACTGTTCTGTGGTCAGATGAGTCACGATTTGAAGTTCTTTATGGAACACTGGGACGCCATGTCATCCGGACCAGAGAGGACAAGGATAGCCCAAGTTGTTATCAACGCTCCGTTCAGAAGCCTGCATCACTGATGGTATGGGGTTGCATGAGCGCTTGTGGCATGGGCAGCTTGCATGTCTGGAAAGGCACCATTAATGCAGAGAACTATGTTCAGGTTCTAGAACAACATATGCTCCATCTAGATGTCATCTCTTTCAGGGAAGACCCTGCATTTTTCAACAAGATAATGCCAGACCACATTCTGCAGCAATCACAACATCATGGCTACGTAGGAGAAGGATCCGGTACTGAAATGTCCAGCCTGCAGTCCAGATCTTTCACCTATAGAGAACATTTGGAGCATCATAAAGAGGAAGGTGCGACAAAGAAGGCCCAAGACGATTGAACAGTTAGAGGCCTGTATTAGACATGAATGGGAGAGCATTCCTATTTCTAAACTTGAGAAACTGGTCTCCTCTGTCCCCAGACGTCTGTTGAGTGTTGTAAGAAGAAGGGGGGATGCCACACAGTGGTAAAAATGGACTTGTCCCAACTTTTTTGGGATTTGTTGACGCCATGAAATTTTGAAACAACATAAATGATACATTCTCTCAGTTTAAACTTTTGATCTGTGATTTGTGTTCTATTCTGAATAAAATATTAGATGTTGGCACCTCCACATCATTGCATTCAGTTTTTATTCACAATTTGTTTAGTGTCCCAACTTTTTTGGAATCTGGTTTGTATAAGAATGTGACAACTTTTCATGTGATAGCAGCCATGTTCTGGATTCATGATAGGATTACTCATGATTTAAAAGAAATTCTCTAATTTGTCACATCAACCGACCAAAAGCAAAAAAGAGAAGCACTTTCCTCCCCACTTCTCACTTTAAACCCATCCAGCTCCACCCATTTCCTTTTTGCACTCTTGTTTTTTGTTGATCAGTGTGTGTGTATGTGTGTGTGTGTTGAGGGGTGGTGGAAGTGTTGTAGGGGTGAAGGGTGTCAAACAATCTGTTCATGTTTCCTGGGGGTCTGCCCCTCAGACAAGTCAAGACAGTGAAGGGCACATTTCTGCACTCCCTCTTACAATACCCTGCCAATCCCATCTGTTATACTCACAATCACACACAAGTGCATGTGTGTGTGCATGTGTGTGTGTACTAATGTGCATATGAATGACATGTGTCAGAGTGCAAAGCCATGGCGTTGGGCGCAGCACGTTTCTTCAGGGAGGAGGGTTAAGACTGATTGTGAGGAAGCCAGTCGCCATATGGCAGAATAATTAGTATTAAGACCTCGGTTCTGAGAAATGCACCCCCCCTCCACCCCCTCCACCCTCTCCATTGCTGGACACACACAATCACACACAGCCTGGAGGGCTGAAAGCTGTGCCCTGCTGTGGAGCTGAGGTGTGTGCAAGGAAAAATGCCTTCACATCAGAAGCCAGGGTGTGAAAGGAGCAGCAGGTCCTCCTACAGAAAGGCCTTTTTACCCAAGAGCTCCACCAGAGGACCACCAGGAGGGCGGCGCTGTGGGCACTTCCTTCTACAGAGGACAGGCCAGACTTGGACTTCACCAAAGATAAGGATTAAGAACCGATGGTGAGCTTGGTGGCCTCCACCAGAAAAAGAGAAATAATTAATAATAAAATGCTGGTGAAGATTCTCAGTCGTCCAGGACATGATAAAATCAAAAAAGGCATTCAATACAGAAACAACTGGACTTTATTTGTAACAGAAGACGTTTCGCTTCCCATCCGGGGAGCTTTATCAATTCAATGAGCAGACTGTGAGAGAGTGAAGTTATAAAAATTAATAATGGGAGTCATGAAGTTAAAGGAGTCATCACCCACTGCCTGCTGGAGCTGTGATGAAGTTTTAGTGATGAGACTCACCAAGAACTGGGATGTTCAGGGCAGGAAGAGGGTAAACACTCCGCATTTTCTCCGGCGATGGAAACTGCTGTCTGGATTTTAATAAAGATGCAGGCGGGCAGTTTTCAGGATAAACTTTCACGTGGGACAGAAACCGTGGACAGGCAGATGGACGACGGTGAACCGGATGATCCCGAACCTGCAGGAGAAAACACTGCAACAGTTTTCATGTTTATATGATTATATAAAGGAGAAAATGGTTAAACAAAATGTATACATAATTTCTGGTCAGAGTCCACTATTAGTTTTTAAATTATTCAAAATTATTATTATTTTTAAATATGACTATTTTAGCAATGATTAATGTAAAAACATACCTTTCTAAATTAAATTAGATCGTGCAAAACCAGGTAATTTATAATGCAAATAAGTAAAATAAAAAGACGATTGAATTAAAAAAAAATCACGTTATCAAGTAGTACAATTATTAAATCAGGTCAAAGTCAAGTCAAAGTCAACTTTATTGTCAGAACTGCAATATGTACAGGACATACACAGGATTGAAATTGCGTTTCTCTCAGTCCCTCGGTGCAACAGTAACCATTTAAACACTAAAACACTAAAACATTTAATAAACATAAGCATAAAATAGTAAAAGTGTAACACTGTCCTGAGTTTTTGCATAGTAGTATAAAAGTATGAAAATTTACACCAACACTAAAACACTAAACATTTAATGAACATAAGCATAAAATGAAATAATAAAAGTGTAATACTGTCCTGAGTTTTTACATAGTAGTATAAAAAGTATAATTTAAATTCCTAGATAAAAGGGAGTTTAAATATTTGTACAGTATTATCATTTCAGTATTCATTTATTATGAAATAAAATGAATAATACCTGAATAGAAGTTCATTGTTAACAAAATAAAATACCTTAAAGTAAAGTCAGTGCTGAATGTGATGATGTGTGTTAACTTCACTGCCCCCTTGTGTCTGCAAAACAGATTACTGGTAGTAAAAAAAAACAGTTCCCCTCTTCAAACCTGCCTCCTGAAAAAAAGTCTTGCATTATCTCACGGGTGATAAAACTTTAAAGCAAATTACCAGAGACACGAGCAAGATAAAAGCTGGTCAATATTGAAATGCAACTTGTGAAAACAGGTCCAGTGTTCGGTGCCAGTGACTCATTCAGCCACTGTCTGGCCCTCAGAGAGCAAACAGTTGTAATAAATGGCCCAAAGACACTGGGCTTTTATTTGACCTGGGTTTAAGCTTCGTTTTAAAACAAAGTTCAGCTCCTCTCCCTTTTTATTATGAAGAAAAATAAACAATTAGAGCATGCACCGATGCAACGATCATCAGAAAACAACAGAGAAAGAAGGGAGGACGGGGCGATTGTCTGTGACTAATGCAGTGAAGATCAACTTTAAACTCCCCTGCCATCTCCTTTTTTCAGACGTGGAGGCTTTACACATGTGTTCTTGTGATGTAAAGAGGGTGAAATAATGCCCCAAAAAATGTATGGAGGTGTAGGCTAAGACAAGCCGTTTAATAATAATAACATAATAATGTCATATTTTTGTCATCTATGTATGTTTCCACATAAGACGAAATTTGACTCTGCATTTAACCCAATCACCACCAGGTGGCAGCGGGCAGCTATAGAAAGCGCGCCGGGGAAAAAAGCGCGCCAGGGAAGAAAGCGCGCCGGGGTTTTAACATAAACTCGGATTCACCACACTTGCATTCCAGATATCTTGAATTGATTTATGACTACATATATTAGTTATTTAAGATATCTTTAATTATATTTTGACTAGTCAAATACTTATTTGAGATATCTCTAATTACATTCTGACTAGTATAAATGACGTCAGATTTACCATTAAGTTGTATGGAGGCTTCAATTCAAGATATCTTAAAATACATTTTGACTAGTCAAAAACACATTTCTAGATACAGTACCTCTAAGTTAATTTTGACTAATTATTATTTGCTTTCAAGAGATCTCACTTTTAGTTCTGACTAGTCATAATTACAACTCAAGATATCTTGAATGCATTTTTAGATATCACTAAGGATTTGACTTGCGCAAATTAAATTGCAGCTATCTTGATAGCAAATAACGAAAACTAACTTAGAGATATCTAGAACCGTTCTTGTGACTACGGTAGTTAAAATTCCTTTTAAGCAGTGGTGGGCGTATGAACGCTAGGTAGCGCTAAAGCGCTATTCCGCTTACAGTGGACCTAAACTTTTTGTCAGCGTTTTTGTGAATTGACTAACTTTTATAATTCATAAGCGGATTTGTGCTATTTTTATTTAAAATGCAGTACCGCTAATAACTAATTATCTATCAGTAAAAACCAATAAACTTATTTACAAGCTCTTATGCTGCTTGTTTTACCTTTTTCCCCACCGTAAACAGCAGAGAGGAGGAAAGGGTGTGAGGGTGAGGGGGGCAGAGCTGAGAACAGACTCGGCTCTACCATGTAGGTAAATGCCTGGGGGTCCCATTTCAGCAGTGGCCCCGGCCCCGCCTCGCCCCGTGCAGTCACCTACATCACTAACATTGATCCTGCTTGTTAATGTACATTTAACATAAAAATAATTATAGTTACGATGAAAACGATCATTAAATACGCAATAAAAAAAACGGTCGATTTCTTTATCCCCCTACTAAAAATGGACTATTCCATCTTGACAACTTCCGGGTCACTCAGAGGTGAACTCGGGTGAACTGTGGCTACTGTTTGTGCTGGGTACTTGGATAAATCCGTAGAGAACCCCGCTGTTTCAAGCCAAATTAACGCGGCCGGAGGAGTTTATTGAGGGTTTTGTGTCGACCATTTGACGGTGAGTCGTTATTTTTATGTATTTTAGTTACTTTTCATTAAATCTGTTGACTACCTATAGACGCTAACTGTGTCTGCCTCCGGTAGTGCTGGGTTACTAATGGATAAATCCGTAGAGAACCCCGCTGTTTCAAGCCAAATTAACGTGGCCGGAGGAGTTTATTGAGGGTTTTGTGTCGACCATTCGACGGCGAGTCGTTAGTTTCATGTATTTTAGTTACTTTTCATTAAATCTGTTGACTACCTATAGACGCTAACTGTGTCTGCCTGTTACACCGGTAGTGCTGGGTTACTAATGGATAAATCCGTAGAGAACCCCGCTGTTTCAAGCCAAATTAACGTGGCCGGAGGAGTTTATTGAGGGTTTTGTGTCGACCATTCGACGGTGAGTCGTTAGTTTCATGTATTTGGGTTACTTCTATGTATAAATGCGGTGGCGACACACCCGTGTATTTGAGATTTAAACGTGGTTTTAGGGATTAAAAGATCATTCTATTTTTTGTTAATTTTGTGGCCGAATAGAATATATGTACGTAAAGTATTAAATAAATCCTTTGATTTTTGTAATTTCATCCTTTTAGGATCATTTTTGTTACTTTTCAGTTGGCAGTGTAGTGCAAATATTGATAACGCTGCCGGCTATATATAAAATATATATATATAATATAGAAATATATAAATAGCGGATTAGATTAGCTTCCCCTAATTTTCATAAGACATTTGTGCTTTTGAAATTGTGGACCTAAAAAAATTAATAAGCGTTTTAGAAATTGTGGAACTAATTTTTTAATTAGCGGTGCCCACCACTGCTTTTAAGATATCTCTAAATGAATTCAAGATATCAAATATTTTTTCATGTAGACAACTTTTTATTTAAGATATCTTGAATTAACATTTTGACTAGTCAGAATGTAAAGACTTACTATAAAAGATAACCTACTACAGTAACTAAACCAGGAGAAGGAGATGGAACTGACTAATGATCAAAAACTCATCGTAAAGCTGCAAAAAAAGTACAAAAATATACCTTTGTCTAAGTATATACATATGCAGATGGCATCCTGGACATGGTAGTCTTAAAAGTTAACAAATAAAGCAACTGGATTTCTTGCATCTGATGATGATGAGTGCAAATTTTGTAAACAGAATACTAGTCCCACTGCTTATAATGGCTAAAGGTTCTCAATAAATGCTTTAATGTCACAGGACCAAAAGGGTTTAACAGCTAGAACCATACCATCAAATTAAAAACAAATCAGGTTGCAGTTCAACAGGTGATACAATCTGTGGACAGAGAAGAGCAGAGAGAGATAATGTGAAAACACTCCTATATAGCTTGAATCTGTTTTTTGTGATAAAATAGAAAAGTTTGGTTCATCACCAGTGAAAGTTGAACCATTGAATTGCCATTTGACCCAGATTCTCCATCTCGATCTTCTACCACTTATCCACAGTGACCATCACCAACTCCTCCTGGATGACACTAAAGTATTCTTAGGCCAGAGAAGATCCCTTCAGGGAGTTCTTGATATTTCCCAAGGCCTCTTGCCAGTGGGACGT
The DNA here is from genome assembly GCA_038048925.1 of Garcialebias charrua. Taxonomy (NCBI): domain Eukaryota; kingdom Metazoa; phylum Chordata; class Actinopteri; order Cyprinodontiformes; family Rivulidae; genus Garcialebias; species Garcialebias charrua. Next base: position 8,607 of record JBBPBX010011677.1, read on the forward strand.
GCCAGAAAAGCTCCAAAGCGAGACGTCCAGGGGCATCCAATCAGATGCCCAAACCACCTCAACTGACTCCTGTTGATGCGAAGGGGCTCTATGGAGAGCTCCTTCTGGAAGGCAGAGCTCCTCACCCTATCGCTAAGGCAGAACCTGGCCACCTTACAAAAAAGCTACTTTTGACCACTTGTATCTGGCAACCCATTTTTCAGTTAAGATCCAAACCTCATGACTAGTTGAGAGTTGCAATGTGGACAGACCAGTAAATTGAGAGCTTTGCCTTTCAACTAAACTCTTCCTTTATCATGTCAGACCAAAGTAGCCCCCTCGTTATTGAGGACAAGGCCCCGATCTGTTAGATTAATCTCCTGCTCCATCCTACCATCACTCGTGAACAAGACACCCAGATACTTGAACTCCCCCACCTGAGAATGAGCAACTGCTTCAAGTGGAGGACTTGGGGTGATGCAATGGTCTTCTTCACGAGTTGTAATAGAACAGTGAAGGATCCTGCTAGGCAGACTGGAATGACATCTGCAGTGATGCAGACACTCTATCAATCAGTAGTGGGTGAGAAAGAATTGTTAAATTACTGATCAATCTATGCATGTTCCAACGCTCACATGTGGTCTTGAGCTATGGGGTAATGATCAAAACAATGAGAATGAAAAGACAAGAGGCTGAAATTAACTTCTCCCACATACGGTAGTATGTGAATTCACCTTTATAGGGAGAGCGAATGAAGAACTCTGCTATTCAGGGGAACTTAAAGTAGAGTCAAAGGAGCTGTGACTTTTTGATTACCGGTCACTAAATCAAAAGATTCAAACCACAGAATTCACAGCTGTTATGTTTCATTCTCTCAAAAGTTGAACATTGGCTCTGGTAATTATGTCACACAGTTGCAAGTTTATGTTTATGTTTATTAAATTTGGTTTACAAAAAAACACAATACAAAACAATCCCATAAATGATAACGTACAAAATATTTAAAAAAAGAAAAAAAGAAAGGTAGCAGAAAGAAGAAAAAATCTTATTATATCTGCCCCTTTTTTGTTTTTGTTTTACAAATAATCAATTCAAACAATAATAATCTTCCAGTAACAGTACAAAATAAATAACTCTTTCTAATTTTCTAACTAATACAATACACATTACGCTACTTCATATATTTTTTTAACAATTCAGTTTTGATCATTTTCTTAAATGTAAACATTGACTTGGCATTTTTAACTACATTCTCCAAGCCATTCCATAATCTAATTCCCTGGATTGAGGTAGAACGTCCCTTCAAACTAGTTCTGAATTGTGGTTTTACAAACATCTCTGTCCCCTTAAGATTATAACAACTTTGTCTTTTAACAAAATGCATTTGGATATTTAAAGGTAATGCGTTATTCTGAGCCCTATACATAAAATATTATAATCTACCAAATCATGGAACTTCAATAACTTCAGTTGATAAAATAATGTGCTTGATGGATGACAGTATGCTTTCTGGTGATAAATCTTACAGCTCTTTTCTGTAAAACAAAAATAGGCTTTGTGATTGTTTTACAGGCTTTCCCCCAAACATCAATACAATAGATTAAGTGTGGAACAATGGGCCTCATGCACGAACCGTTCTTACGCACAAATTTGTTCTTATGCTGTGCGTACGAGTGATTTGGGATCATTTGTGGCATTCAACAATGTTTTCGTATCCTAAGATTTTTTTCAGATACGAACAAAATGTACGTGTGGTCCGGACCTGTCGTATATTTTACGAGCAGTCGGTCCGCTGTTATCCAGATGGATTTCCATCACTAATAACTTATATTTCGTTATTTAGAAAATATTCTGAGTTTAAAAAGAATTAAATGCAACGACACAAATTTGTTAAATTAAAAGAAAGCGGCTTCAACCCCGCCCCCGCGCCCTACTCGACCACCGTGCGCCCCCGCGCGTGGTGTGGCATACGCCCCCCCACGCCGCGCCACTGTCGGCACGGGGTCCCCCCACCCCGCGCCAGTGTCGGCACGGTCCCCCCACGCCGCGCCACTGTCGACACACACACACACACACACACAGCACCGCAGAGAGAGGGGAGAAAAAAGCGAAACCAGCTTATTCATTCGTTTCATGTCATTTTTTATTTAAGCTGCCTGTTGACTGCGGGCGCACTGTCATCTGTGTTCTGAGTGTGGATCATCGCGCGTCTTGCAGTCAGTCTGCTCATCCATCTCGCAGACTGACCACCTCCTGTCCGTGCTGCGGCGAGACGTTTGTTTGAAGCCATTTTCAGATCAAACCATTTATTCTTGATTTCTGATACTGTACGACCCACGGGACACACAGTATATGCACTACAATATTAATATGAAGTTAACTGTAGTTTCGAGACATTTTAAAATGCTTCTGTTCAAAAACACATCCGACACTTGCGGGGGGTGGGGGGGGGGGGGCAGCGGTGCGCTCTTCTGAATAAGTGAAACTATAATGTAACACAGTACACTAAAATTAGAGATATTTGACCATCCGACACCTGCGGGGGGTGGGGGGGTAGCCACAGCGCCACTGAGAGCAGATCTCCGAACGCGTGAAGTTCCTCCTTTTACTTCTTGAGTTTGAATGAATGGACACTTCCTGCTGTCAGAAGGCAGGAAGCGTGGCCTTATATGGTGTTTTGAGGGGTGGAAATTATGTAAATTACCTTCACGCGAGCACGCGCAGGTGAGTAGAACAGGTGGAATTCATCACCTTTAAGCAGCCCGTTTACACGCTTTTCCTGTGGATAGAAGACTTTGTTGGTTCTGACGTGGCATGTTCGTACGAACGCTTCGTACGAACAAAAGTAGGAGAAATTTAGGATAAGAATAAGAACATTTTCGTGCATGAGGGCCAATGATTGTGTTATACAACAAATACAGAGCTTTATCATTCAATAGGTCTCTGACTTTGTACAGTACTGCAATCGATTTAGCTATTTTTATTCTTACAGAATTTATGTGTTGTTTCCATGTCAGTTTGTCATCAATGATAACACCCAAAAACTTCACCTCATTCACTCTACAAATCTCAACACCCTCAATTTTGAATATGCTGGTGAAGATTCTCAGTCGTCCAGGACATGAAAAAATCAGAACAAGTGCTCAATTTTGAATGGAACATCGACAGTTTTCTTTTTATTACTGAATATCATGTAATTGTTTTTTCTTTCTTTCTAGATTTAATGATAATTTATTGAGTTTAAACCAAGTTTATATTTTGACAAATTCTGTCTTTATCAATTCCAACATTTGTTCTATATGGTAAATGGTAAATGGAGCTTATTTATATAGCGCCTTCCAGCCCCCTCTGAGGAGCCCCAAAGCGCTTTACAATATGAGCCATCTACCCATTCATACACACATTCATACACCGTTAGTGGTAGCCTGCCTTGTAGGGCGCTATCCAGACCCACCGGGAGCAACTCGGGGTTAAGTGTCTTGCCCAGGGACACAACGACACATGGTGGGCGGATGCGGGACTCGAACCTCCGACCTTCCGATTGGGGGTTGACTGCCATTACCACTGTGCCACGGTCGCCCCCTATATCTCTCCTATATCTTTACCTAAACAAAAAAATGTGGTATCATCAGCAAAAAGTACACATTTAAGGAGTCCTGACACATTTACCAAGTCATTCACATACAAAACAAATAGCTTTTGTCCAAGTACAGAGCCTTGAGGAACTCCACATATGATATTACAGAGGTCAGATCTTACATCACTTATCTGTACAAACTGTTTCCTATCGTTCAAATAGCTAGACACCCACTGTAATGCTGGTCCACTAATACCATATTTGTTCAATTTTTCAAGGAGAATCAAGTCAGAAAACAAGCAAGATTTTGCCATTATCATGCTCTGTGACCAGCCATTAACAAAAATCTGTGTAAAGCCTCCCGTTATAGGGTATACTGTACATAAGGAAAAACTTCAGACTGTCCAACAAACAACCTCTTTACAAAACCTGGGTGACCGCCAACATTTTTGGTTGTCCACAACCACAATAAAGAAGGTATAAAATCTCAAGAAAAATGTAACTGAATAAGTATACAGCACTATATAACGAGTGGCAGACTCATTCAGGAGCCGGGCGAGTGGAACTTCTTCGCTCTACTCCTCATCCTTTTCTTTGCCATCAAACCTTGCAAGAGAGGCACTCGCAGCATATTTAAGGCAGAGATTAGCCAACAACCCCCCATACTAAACATTTAAGAGCATTTTCCTACATACAGGTCACTTCTCAAAGGTTTTCACATAAGGAGGAGTTATTAGTGTGTACATAATAATAATAATAATGAATTCAATTTATACCGCACTTTTCATTAATAAAAATCTCAAAGTGCTATGACCTTAGTAAAACATTTTTTTACATGACCTTAGTAAAAGTACACAGTATGTGTACATGACCTTAGTAAAATTACACAGTATTGTAGTGCTCTGTAGCAGCTCTGCTCTGTGCACATAGTTAAATACTATCCAGGTGCCATGTGTTTGCTTTAATTGTGACTCAGCTTTATATACTGAGCTCTCCTGCATCACAGGCAGGGGAGCATTAGGTGTCATGCCTGCACCTTCACGGTCGGCTCCTAGTTTCCTGAGTATTCCCTCGAGTCATGAGTAATACTGCTGTCCTGTCAGCATTCTATGTTTGTTATTGTCTTTTTGTAAATTAAAGACTTTTCATTACAGTCTTGGAGTCACGCTTGCATTTGGGTCTCAATCAACACTCGATCATGACAAGTATACTGTATACATAACCTTACATCAGTCATATATTGGAGCCATACTGGATTTTAACACTAGGATGACTGAATTTTCAAGATCCTGAGGACAACCCCCCTCCTTCTCCTGAGCCATTATTGGACCATTAACTGAGTTTTGTTATAAATATGTGTGCACTCAACTCAGACACCCCCACCACACCAGACTGCACAGACTGCATTCCAATGTTTCCATCAGGTAAGTAAGACTCTGCTTGCACTTCCCCCCTTAGTCAGAAGAGAGGCCCTGACCTGAATTCACACATAACAGACCCTGAATTTATCTCACAGTTGAGCATTTTGGGACATCCACTGAACGGAAAGCTTTGTCTGCTCCAGAACAATTTTATGCATAAAATTGTCTTATTCTGCTGTGTTGATTATCCTGTAACCCTGATGGTCTGTCAAATAAATAATTTTGCTTACAAGTACTGTCTCTCTCCTTGTCCTTGGCACATGTATATACGGTGCGTGCGGCACATGCAGTGGCCCATTGCTGTGTTCTACAACATGCTTGACCTATTGTTCATCACCTGATGGACCGACACAGGTCACATGACATGAGGTCAACTGACAAAACGACACAGGTCACACGACATGAAGTCAAATGACGGACCGACACTGGTCACACGACATGAGGTCAACTGACGGACCAATACAGGTCACACGGCATGAGGTCAACAGACGTACTGACACAGGTCACATGACCTGAGGTCAAGTGACGGACCAACATAGGTCACATGACCTGAGGTCAAGTGCTGGACCAACATAGGTCACACGACATGAAGTCAACTGACATACTGACACAGGTCACATGACCCGAGGTCAACTGACGTACCAACATAGGTCACATGACCTGAGGTCAAGTGCTGGACCAACATAGGTCACACGACATGAAGTCAACTGACGGACCGACACAGGTCACACGGCATGAGGTCAACTGACGTACTGACACAGGTCACATGACCTGAGGTCAACTGACGGACCGACACAGGTCACATGACCCGAGGTCAACTGACGGACCGACACAGGTCACATGACCTGAGGTCAACTGACGGACCGACATAGGTCACACGACATGAAGTCAACTGATGGACCGACACAGGTCACATGACCTGAGGTCAACTGACGGACCGACACAGGTCACATGACCCGAGGTCAACTGACGGACCGACATAGGTCACATGACCCGAGGTCAACTGACGGACCGACACAGGTCACATGACCCGAGGTCAACTGACGGACCGACACAGGTCACATGACCTGAGGTCAACTGACGGACCGACATAGGTCACACGACATGAAGTCAACTGATGGACCGACACAGGTCACATGACCTGAGGTCAACTGACGGACCGACACAGGTCACATGACCCGAGGTCAACTGACGGACCGACACAGGTCACATGACCCGAGGTCAACTGACGGACCGACACAGGTCACATGACCCGAGGTCAACTGATGGACCGACACAGGTCACATGACCTGAGGTCAACTGATGGACCAACACAGGTCACATGACCTGAGGTCAACTGACGGACCGACATAGGTCACACGACATGAAGTCAACTGATGGACCGACACAGGTCACATGACCTGAGGTCAACTGATGGACCGACACAGGTCACATGACCCGAGGTCAACTGACGGACCGACATAGGTCACATGACCCGAGGTCAACTGATGGACCGACACAGGTCACATGACCTGAGGTCAACTGATGGACTGACATAGGTCACATGACCTGAGGTCAACTGACGGACCGACACAGGTCACATGACCCGAGGTCAACTGACGGACCGACACAGGTCACATGACCTGAGGTCAACTGACGGACCGACACAGGTCACATGACCATGAGGTCAACTGATGGACCGACACAGGTCACATGACCTGAGGTCAACTGTACCGACCGACATAGGTCACATGACCCGAGGTCAACTGACGGACCGACACAGGTCACATGACCCGAGGTCAACTGACGGACCGACATAGGTCACACGACATGAAGTCAACTGATGGACCGACACAGGTCACATGACCTGAGGTCAACTGACGGACCGACACAGGTCACATGACCCGAGGTCAACTGAGGTCAACTGACGGACCGACACAGGTCACATGACCTGAGGTCAACTGACGGACCGACACAGGTCACATGACCTGAGGTCAACTGACACACCGGTATAATGGACCAGATTGCACATTTATATACGGTGCGGCCCATTGCCGTGTTCTACAACATGCTTGACCTGGCAGCGATAAATGCTTATGTGTTATACAAGGCCTGCACTGGGTCCAAGGATTTTGGACTGAGGGGTAGGGGGTGGGGGGGTGTAGGTGTACAATTAATGGGTCTTTAGTAGGGTCATTAGCATTTGAATCAACATTATATAGCCCACTGAAAGGGACCGGGGGATTTAGAAGCCAAGTTTACTTGCGCAAAAAAGCGCAGCCTTAGTCAAAGTAGTGTTAAAGTCAGGGCTACTTAAATCCAAATCAAAATTCTGGCTTCAAGAGTTTCCAGTTGATTTTTCCAACTTGGACTTCAGAAACATCAACTTGAGAACTACTGTAATGAAGCTCACCATTAGCAGACACTCAGTGACTAAATTCAACCTTTGCAGTGGCTTTTCAAGCCGGTACAACAAATACATTGATTGTTGGATCTGTCAGTGTGTCACTGAAAACTGGATTAAAGGTTACTGTAAGATGTCACAGAAGAAGGCATTTCCAGCAGTGACAGTATATGAGGTTGTGCATTTTGCAGACACCCATAACACTGGCGTGGGCTCCTTAGGGTCCATGCAGACCTCCAGGAAAGTGCCTGACCTCCTGGCGTCAGGCAACCCACACGCTGTCCTCACACAGCCAGAACCGGCTAATGTCATTACGAGCCTGTTTGTGGTCAACAGCTCCCTGATTGAGATGTACAAGTGGCGCTGCTCGATGAATGTAGGAAGTCTATTAGTTAGTCAGAGTCCCAGATGGCCTGCAGAGGACAGCCTTGCGTGTGCTCCCTCAACCCCCGCCCGTCTCCTCTAAAGACACACACAATTACACTGCCTCTGAGTGAACCCTGACAGGCAGACGACTGTGAGCAAAGACAGAAGTGTGTCTCTGTCCGCAGGAACAGAGAATTCTTCACAAAGCTGATGCACAAGAAAGCCAGGCTTACGGCCTAACAAGGTTAAACCCCCTGAAAAAGAGTGACTTTTGAAATCATGGAGATTTGTGTTTCTGCCGAGTGTAATTAGCTTTGCTGGAAGGAGGGAGCGGGTGTGCTGGTGAGAGGCAAAGTAGGGGCCGGCGACAGTGGGGCGCATTGTGGTGTCCAGCGGATTCAGGGGAGTAAATCTGATTATCAGCTCGTGTCAGAAGTCAGGCTCAGATGCAGCTTAGCATTCAGAGAAACTTTCTACTTTCGGAAGACAATGACCCCGCTTTACGGGAGCTCGCATCCCCGGAGAGGGGCCAGGGACCCAATTTAATTTTCTACTTAGGATTCAGTTTATTTTCAGTCGAAATCTAATGACACGTTTGGGGTCAGGAGAGTCTGCTTTTCCACCAATCAGTCAAAGGCAACTTAAACAACAACAAGCAGTCAAGATTTTAAGAATTTTAAAGTATTTTTTTAAAAAACTGTTTTAACTAGGGCTGAACAATTAATTGCATTTGCAATAATATCGCAATATGATAAAATGAGATTTTCTAATCGCGAAGGCTGCAATTTGACTGGTCACGTGACACAAATCTTTATCAACACTTAAAAAAAACACCACAAAGACATTTACGATGGTTGCATGGCTAGAATGACAACAACCAGTGCTTCAACTTCAAGTAAGCAAAGTATCAGCCGACAGGGATCACTGACCGAACTGTTTGAACTTCAAACAGTAATTTTTTTATATCTAATTTTTTATATTTATTTATTAACTGTCATGTGAAGTTCAGACAGTAGTTAGGAAGTTCACTTAACATGTTTACTATTATGTTTATGAAACAAGAAAAAATAGAAATGGTGAAAAGAAAAGGCATAGATTTGTTTGCTTTATTGTAATCTCTGCTTTAAATAAATCTGACATTGTTTATTATAAAACAGATTGATTTATTGCTTCTGTTTGTTGAAAAATACTTGAAGATATTTTTAAAAAATCACGTTTTAAATCGCAATTGCAATTTATAGAAAAAAAAATTGCAATTACGGTAGATTATTTTCCACAATCGTTCAGCCCTAGTTTTAACCGATTCCTTTCTTTGGTCACAGCAGAGTTGAATTGAGGCCGGTTGAAACTGCTCTCCACTCTCCATCCATCACACTGTTTTTCCTGCAGAAATAGTTATATTTCTGCTGCACTTACCCCAGAAAGCAGTGAAAGTGCTACAGCTAGACGCTGCTGCTTTATGTGTCTGCAAATAACCAAAAACATATATGTAAATAACACCGTTGTGCAAAATTAACAGTGGAATACAAGTTCATACAGTACCATAGTCTTTATAAGGACTGTTATGTGATTTCTAAGATTGGTGCAGTTTTAAGAAAGCTGGAGTGGTGCAGAGGGTAGAGAAGGTGGGCCTGTGATCAGAAGATCATTGGTTCAACTCCCGGTACCGACAACATCAAAATATGGGTGGGAAAGATGAAGATCCCACATCTGCCTCCACCCTAATTTGCTGCACACTAATGCCCATGAGCAAGGCCCTTAACCCACACCATCTGCTCTCCTGGGCGCCCTAGATGGCTGCTCTCTGCTCCACAGAGGCTGTGGCAGCTCGGTGGTCTGTGGTTGCATCAAGAAGGACATCCAGCTTAAAAATAATTGCCCAATCTTTGTGCGACTTAGTTCGCTGTGGTGATCCCTGAAGAAGGGAGCAGCCGAAAGAAAAAAAAAGGAGTTGTTTTAAGAAAACAGCAGTCTACTTCAGTTTTGGTCCCATTCAAACTGGCCGTAAGATTTTTACTCTAGTCAGAATTAAACTCTGTTTCAATGAACTGGAGTAGAACTGAGGTCAGTCATAACTAGCAAAGAAATACTAGGTCACAGCTGTCGAGAAGTTCTCTATCCAACAAGTCACAGTATAAAGGTACACCGTGTGTTGGAAACTAATGAAGAGCGCTTTCAGGTCCAACCAAGCGTCTAGACTTTTAAATGGCTTCAGGTTTGCTTTGTGGGGGTCAAGATGGTGTCATGCAGGGAGGGTGACGTCTAGTTCAGGATCTGGAGCAGTGTCCTCAGCATCTTCTGCTCGGACACCTCTGTCAGAGACTGCAAGTCCACTTCCAGAACTGAACCAGCTCTCTTGACGAGATTATAAAATCTGTTGGCATCAGCTTTCTTCACCCTGCTGTCCCAGCACACCACAGTGTAGAAGATGACGCTGGAGACCACCGAGTGGTAAAACATCTGCAGCATGGTCCTGCAGATGTTAAAAGACCCGGGTCTCCTCAGAAGAAAAAGGCGACTCTGCCCTTTCTTATAGAGTTCAAAAAACGTTCAATACAAAAACAACTGGACTTTATTGGTAACAACAGAAGACGTTTTGCTCTTCATCCGAGGAGCTTTCTCAATTCACAGAGCAGAGTGTGGGGATCAGGTTTTAAAGGTTGAGATAAGATACACACGTACCTATGTAGATCGACAAATCACGCCTCACACCTTAACAGTAGGGGTTTCTTAAGTCTTTGTCAGTCTAATTCACAGATGAGGCTCCTCTGTTTCCATCAGGCGTGAAAACTGACTGTGAATCAGTCCTAAAGCTGCATTATATGTTTTGAAAGTTGGAATATGATACCTCCCCCTCTGTTAAGAGATGTTTTTTCTCTCTTAACATAAACAGCTTCCTTCACCCCCCTCTCAAACCATCTGTGTTCACAGTCCAAAATGTGCACATTCTGGTCCTCAAATGAGTGTCCCTTGTCTGTGAGGTGGAGGTGAAGCGCTGAGTTTTGTCCAGAGGAGGAGGCTCTCCTGTGTTGAGCCATGCGTCTGTGAAGAGGCTGTTTAGTTTCCCCAGTGTCCTCTACAGTGCAGTTGTTCAAGTGAGAGGTGATAAAAACATTAACCACTTTTTTGTGGTCTTTGATTGTAAAATATGACTTCACCTTGGCAATGATTTAAACATAAATTGATTTGAGCGTAGTAAAAACTCAGATTTAAGTTGATAAAATTACCTCATAAAGACGTATTTTAACAGTTGATGAAGTTAATTAGAAATTAATAACCAAAAGGTTTCTGATAATTTTTGTTTTTTGCATTTTTGTAGCTATGCTATGCTCAGTTTCTCTAATGTCAGCATCATTATAGCAGATTTTTATTCACTTTATTTATTTATTGTGCACAAACTCAGCTCGTCTGTATTGTTTGGGCACCTGTGCATTCTGACCTGCATCGCATCATTGCTGCCCGTGTCCCAGGTGACCGTGCAACAGCCTAAATAGCAACATAAAGCAGGTTGCTGGGTCAACAACCTCTTCTCGGCTGCCTTGCTATTTGTTGCGCGGCTGAAGAGATTCACCGTCACAATGCTCCTGGTGATTTATGAGACATAGCTGGAGTGAAGCAGAATCAGAGAGGTGACAGGCTTTCTGAATGGCAAAGGAATGAAGGCAGCTTCAGGATGTAAATGAGGCTGTAAGGGCCAGCGGGCCTCTTTGTCTGCCAACTTTGTTTGCTTAACCAGAGGCCAAGACAGGAAGCCAAGGCACACAGCTCTGTCGTCGCCACGGCAACCCCACTGTTAATGATGGCACATCCACTGCCAGGCTCCTTTCAGCAAACAGGGGCGAGGACTCGTAAGGGTTGGAGGAAACAATGAGGAGGGGTGTGTTTGTGTGTGTGTTTAGCCTATAGGTTGTGAGCGAGAAATAAAAACATGAGAAGGTGGTTTAAATTCTGTGAGCTTTCACTAAATCAGGAATTTTAGAATTGTTCAACGTTAAACAGTAAGGATGATTTATGTTTATCTAAAAAGAAATGACGTTTGATCTTCAACATGTCAAGCTGGTATAAGGTTACCGAAGTCTTTTTGATTCATGAGAGAACTCTCATGCTGATAATAAAGTACGGTAGTTGTAATCGCATAACAGTTTTATCCGCAAACTGTTCAAACAAAGTTTTATATTTTATTCCAACAATTTTTTTTCTCGTGTTGCACGATAAATACAACGCATCTGAAAAGTGCGTTATAAATTGAATTCATTATTATTATTATTATTATTATCTGCATTGATCACACATATAAAATCATAGTAATGTTGATGTTCCTCAGGGTTCTATGTTTGGTTCATTTTGTTTTAGTTAATTATTTTCCTAAAGTTGGTCCACCTAATCTAACACGATGTTGACAGTCATATGTCTATAAAGATCAAAACGCTTCAGCTGGCTTTATAACTCATAACTCCATCATAATGAAAGGAAAACAAAAAAATTGTTATTTTTCTGTAAAGATTCACAATGTTATGGTGCCACCAAGTGACAATGTTCTGATTTTGATTATTGTTTAATGTTTTGGTTTCATACCACTCACACCTGTTTTTTCATAGAATGCCCTCTCTCATTCCTCATTTCTCTTCAGTCAGTCATTTTAGTAATTTCCTTGTTTGGTTATTTGTATGCACCTTACATTTATAATTTACTAGCTGTGATCCGTTTTGTCAGAGATGCTCCTGTCAGCATTCATCACTTTTCTTCTTCTTCTTTCGGCTTTGCCCTCTTCAGGGGTCTCCACAGCGAGTCATCCTCCTCCACCTCACTCTGTCCTCTGCATCCACTGTCCTCACTCCAACTACCTTCATGTCCTCTCTAACTGCATCCATATATCTCCTCTTTGGCCTTCCTCTTTGTCTTTTTCCTGGCAGCTGCATTTCTAACATCCTTCTACCAATATACCCACTGTCCCTCCTCTGGACATGTCCAAACCATCTCAGTCTGGCCTCCCTAACTTTATCTCCCAGTTGTTCAACATGTGCTGTACCTCTGATGATCTCATTCCTGATCTTATCCATCCTTGTCACTCCTAAGGAGAACCTCAGCATCTTCATTTCTGCCACTTCCAGTTCTTTCTCCTGTCTTTTTGTCAATGCCACTGTCTCCAGACCATACAACATAGCTGGTCTCACCACTGTCTTGTAAACTTTTCCTTTGACCTTTGCTGACACCTTTTTGTCACAAATCACTCCTGAAACTTTTCTCCATCCACTCCATCCTGCCTGGACTCTCTTTTTCACTTCTTTACCACATTCCCATTTTCCTGGACAGTGGACCCCAAGTACTTGAAGTCCTGCACCTTTGTGACCTCTGCTCCTTGTAGCCTCACTGTTCCACTGGCCTCCCTCTCATTCACACACATGTACTCTGTCTTACTACGACTGACTTTCATTCCTCTTCTTTCAAGTGAATACCTCCACCTCTCCAAGTTCTCTTCCACCTGTTCCCTGTTCTCACCACAGATCACAATGTCATCTGCAAACATCATAGTCCATGGGGATTCCTGCCTGACCTCATCTGTTAGTCGGTCCATCACCAGAGCAAACAAGAAGGGGCTCAGAGCCGATCCTTGATGCAATCCCACCTCCACCTTGAAGCTATCTGTCACTCCTACAGCACATCTCACCACTGTCCTGCTGTCTTCATACATGTCCTGTACCAGTCTAACATACTTTTCTGCCACTCCAGATTTCCTCATGCAATACCACACCTCCTCTCTTGGCACCCTGTCATATGCTTTTTCTAAATCCACAAAGACACAATGGAGTTCTTTCTGACCCTCTCTGTACTTCTCTATCAACATCCTCAAAGCAAAGATGGCATCTGTGGTGCTCTTTCTTGGCATGAAACCATACTGCTGCTCACAGATAGTCACCTCTTGTCTAAGTCTTGCTTCCACAACTCTCTCCCAGATCTTCATCGTGTGGCTCATCAACTTAATTCCCCTGTAGTTGCTACAACTCTGTACATCACCCTTGTTCTTAAAAATGGGCACCAGCACACTTCTTCTCCATTCTTCAGGCATTTTCTCACCCTCAAATATTCCATTAAATATTTGAGTCAAAAACCTCACTGCCATCTCTCCAAGACATTTCCAAACCTCCACTGGTATGTCATCAGGTCCTACTGCCTTCCCCTTCTTCATTCTTTTCAGAGCTTTCCGGACTTCACCCTCACTAATCTTTCCCACTTCCTGGTCCACAGTTTCTATTACCTCCACTCTTCTTTCTCTTTCATTCTCTTCATTCATTAGCTCCTCAAAGTAATCCTTCCATCTTCCCATCACACTCTCCTCACTTGTTAGAACATTCCCATTCCCATCCTTAATAAGCCTAACCTGTTGCACATCCTTTCCAGCCTGATCCCACTGTCTCACATACTCTCAACTCTCAACCCCACAAGCATTGAGCGTTATCTTTATTTAAATGGGATTTGTGTACTTACAGTGTAGTGGCACACTCCTCTGTCCCACAAGATGGCCTTGCTGACTAAAGACATGTACATCGGTCTCTGCAAAACAAGTAGAAACCAAATTTTATTATTCAGAGAGATGGCATGTTTTTATTATTTTAAAGTAGTAAAACTGATTTAAATGGCCTTAATTCTAAAACAAGCACTCTTAAGACAATTGATGTCCCGTCAGTGCTTTAAGCCCTTTGTTCTAATAATTGAACTGCTTTGAAACAACTCTTGAATTCAAAAGATGAAGTCTGTTCTCCCACACAGTCCCTTTCTAGCATCTGCTAAACGTCTGCTCCTTGTCTTTTCTAACGTGAGGCTTCCTCAGGACAGTATGGTGGTCTCCTGACTGGTCTGACCTGTGGAGCTGGATGCAGTGAGTAAACTCATCAATCAAAAGGTGACACATCGCAAGCGAGTGGTCAAAAACTCATCCATCTCTTTGCAGCGCCCAGAAGCGCCGAGTCAGCTCGAGTGGATCCACTGCAGGGAGCAAGAGAGCAGATCCTCCCAGGACTCACCCTCCATTCATGCGCTGTAACCCCAGAACAGAGAGGGTGACGGGGGGCAAGAACGGCTCACAAGGTGGAAGACAATGGACTTTGTTGTTTTTGTTTAAGAGCGTGCTGGAGTGGATTTCTGTGCCAGCCAGCACCACACTCTCAACCCCATGAATCCATCAAAGAAAGGCTAGAGGGCAGTGTCAGGTCTGGCATTTGTTCATGGTCTTTAACTAAATCACACCTGGATTACATAATCTATGCCAATAATAAATCACACTTCTTTGTTTTTAATATAAGCCTTAATTACAGCTGATTAATGACGTGACCGGGAGAAAAAAATTGTTTCCCTCAGAATCATGGGTACTTGTAGGCCTGTGACTTTTCCTGACATTTGTTCTTGTTTCTTCAGCTGAATTGATCATATCTAGCATGTTTTTGGTAGTTGTTGATGCCAAGTTAGCAGATTGAGGAAGAGGCAGGGTCAGGCATACAAAAGGTAAGTGATTTTATTTGCAAGTGTAGATATTTACAGGCTGGAAGGGAAGAAAAGGGACAAGGTGAGTATATTTTAGATTGCTTGAATAATGAACGTTCGTTTCCCTTATAAATGTTTGTGTTGATGGAGCTGGATAAGAGGGAGAAAACGAGGTTTCCAAGGAGGTGAAGATGGTCCAGAGAAGGTGAGCGGTGTTGGAGAGACGATCAGGTTGGCGGTGCTCTGTGGTTTTCTGATCCAGGTTGATGTTTAATGACTGTAGGAGCAAGACGACGTCAGGGCGAAGTCACAGAGGACAAGGAGATCTTGGAAAACTCGAGGAAGCAGGACTTGGAAGTCCTTGGAGAGTCCTTGGAGAGTCCTTGGAGAGTCCTTGTGTTCGGTCAATTTACATGTATGTGTTACCTCAGCTGTGATTAGTTGTGTTTTCTGTCAGAGACTTCAAGGGACTCCCTACTGTTAAGGTGTGATCTGTCAATTTACATGTATGTGTTATTGACTTGTAAGCCTGTATAAAACTTCTCGTTCTCACAGCTTCCATTCAGAATTGAAAAAGACTTCTGGACAGAAGTCGAAACGTTTTCTGTTACAAATAAAGTCCAGTTGATCCTGAATTGAACGCCTTTTTGATGTTTGCAAACAGGTTTATGGCTGTCCATCATTTTTGCCATAAGGTGTGATAATGTTGCAGCATCGAAAGAAAGTCTGCCAGGAGCTTAACTTGTCTGTAGTCTTCCAGATCAGGTGCAGGTGTGGAGTGGTGGATGACTGCAATGAGTGGCAGCTGTGGAGAAAGTGATTGTGGCTGGAAATCTAGGAATCCATTGCCATCCAATGCCACAATCTCACTGTTGGACACATAGAATAGTATTTTAGAACCAACACGATGATTCCCAAAGAACTGCAGTAGTCCCTCGCTACTTCACGGTTGGACTTCTGTGGACTTGCACTATCGCGGTTTGTGGACATACATTCCATAATATTGGACAAAAGAATAAATAAGACACATTACTGTACAGTCCACATGACTGTACTCACATGGTTGGTAAAAAGTTAACGACAAAAAAGAAATCGGACAGGTGGCGCCATTTTGTAGTTTTCTTTCAATAATTCTACACTGTATTGCCAGTTCAAAAGAACTACATTACCCACAAGGCAACAGTGCACTTCCCAGAATTCAACAGTGCTTCCAGCCATGTGCTTTCTGCCAAAATTGAAGGAAAGTTTTGATTCGATCTGAACCGGACTAAAATGTTGGTTCCATATCGTGACTTCGGCGCTCAGTGACTGCAGAGATCTGACCAGAACCTGACCAGAACTGGACCAGAACGGCTAGACCAGCCTCTTCGGTCAATCTGAGTGCTGCTTGCTGGCCCAGGGAGCCTCTCGTGCGGGGAGGCATTGCTTGTAGGCCCGGTGTCTTCGGAGCTCACCCATACTTTTTTCATTGGATTTCTCTGGATTATTTGGACTTTGTGCTGGCTCTCTGAAGGTGCAGCTCCCTCTAGAAGCATCTTGATGCTCAACAGCTGCAGAGAACCGATCAGAACCTGACCAGAACCGGACCAAGAGTCCCCATATAAAATTTTACAGTACTGTACAGTACATATTAGCCTGGTTAAAACCAGACCCTTGTCCTTCGCTTCGTACGTCTGGGACTTCTCCCATAGACAACGATTTCTCCGGTAGATTTTTGACCGGACCAATCAGAGAACAGAAGGCGGAGTTTTGTTAGTTTAGCCTGGCGAGGTCCAGGCTATTCAGATAAATAGCTCAGAAACCACTCGGTGGATATTTTTTCTGCTACCAGTGTGTAATTATATGGCTCTAATTTACTGACTGTTGGCCTAGATTAAACATTTGAGATAAAATTCGATTTTTTATCATTTATTTTCGTAGCGCACCCGAGGCTGTTTGGAAAATGTCAAACCGAAACAATTTAAATCCAGCAGATTTGACCATTTCGTGAATTGATTTAGGAACTGTTAAGCTCAGGAACACTTCGGGCGGCCGTGGTGTAGTGGTAATGGCAGTCGTCTCCCGATCGGAAAGTTGGCGGTTCGACTCCCGGGACCCGCACCATGTGTCGTTGTGTCCTTGGGCAAGACACTTAACCCTGAGTTGCTCCCGGTAGGACTGGAAAGCACCTTGCATGGTAGTCTGCCGCCACCGGTTTATGAATGTGTGTAGCATTCAATATATGTGTAGCACTTTGAGATTTTCAGTAATGAAAAGTGCGTTATAAATTGAATTATTATTATTATTATTATTATTATATAACGTCAGCTAAGAAATATATTTTTTCTCAGCAAAGAAATAATAGTTTTTTACCTTGTTTTCATGAAAATTCCTTCGTGGCGGCAGCCATTTTAACTGACGACGTCAGTCGACGTCGTTCAAAACTCCGCCTTCTGTTCTCTGATTGGTCCGGTCAAAAATCTACCGGAGAAATCCTTGTCTATGGGAGAAGTCCCAGACCCTAGTACAAAGCGAAGTGAAGGACAAGGGTCTGGTTTTAACCAGGCTAAGTACATATATGTATGCTGTTAAAATGATGTAGGTTTAAGAGTTTAGAACATTGCAAGAGTGTGGGAAAGGGTTTATAAAGCCTTAAAACATATAACTACTAAAATAAATACAACATTGCTACTTCTCGGAATTTCACTTATAGCAGGTGGGTTCGTAACTAAACCCCCGCAAAAAAAAGAGAGAGACTGCTGTATTAGCTGAAAACTAAACCAAAGGGTGATGTGTTTCTCAAGTCTTTTTGTCCGTTTTTCACAAAAACATGACTTTCTGATGCTGTTCATCTGCTACAGATGATGCTCTTTAATACTTATCTTATTTTAAACCACAAATAAATGTGTTACTTTGACTGGAAAGAAATTAAGTAGCAAAAGTTCAATGAGCAACTTTTTAAAACTCTCAAAAAGCCTGAAAAATTACTAGCCTGAAGATGAGAAGTAAGTTGTTGTTTTTTTTGAAGCAAAACATGAAAAAGCTATTTTTTTATACCAATAAATTTCATGAAATTGTCGTATTAATATTTGAGTTACTTATTTGCAACACCTTTCAGATTCCTCCACATATTAACATAACCTAAAAAACAGGTTGTCTTGCTTAAGTACAGAAAAACACCAGAGCTTCAGCAAGTATACCACTCTCCAAGAAACTAAACTAAATGTTGCATTTACTGCATTTATCCAGGCTACAAAAGTAACAAAAGAACACTCTCAGCTTAGATTTCACTGAAAGAAACCTTAAAGGTGATGAAGACTGTCGTTCATATTGTGGCAGGCCATAAAAAGTAAAAAAAAAAACAAGCCAGAGCTTCGATGGTGAAATAATTATCTTGACCATTCCTGAAAATAAAACCCATTAACTTAATATATCTTGAAAATGTTATTAGATTCTGTGCAAACTAGTCATTTAAAGCAGTGAGGATTTTCAAGCTGTGATATTACTAACAGTTTATCATAAAACATAGACAAAACCCTTATATGTACCGGTATATGTAAAACCCACCAAAAAGCTGAGCTCTGTTAGTTCATGCTGCCTTTGATGTCCTCATTTGACCCATCATCACAAACACGACACATAATCCCACAGAGGGTTTGTCTAAAGTGATTGCTGCTCTGTTCTTCTTTGCTCAATTCAGATGATGAGATTAGAGAAATTCCTGGCAGATGGGATTTCCACTGTGCATGTGCTGACAAAATGTAGCCCCCCATTTCCACTCTAACCCCCTGAAGGTATACTTCCTGTCAGATCCACAGTGAAGCGTGGGCTGACAGGAAGGGCTGTGTTGTCAGTCTGAACCAATGGAGGTAAATATGGTCAAATATGGTCAGTCTTATCAATAATGAGTAGGTGGAGGGGACCAGATTAAATTACCAATTTAGACCTAATCACCAAAGTGGTGGCTGGTCTTTGCTTCATCCTCTCTGCTTTGTGCACGGTGGTGATTCCTGCCACCATCTGTCTGTCTTTCTCAGGGGAGTCCTTCCTTTTTCTCCTGAGCAACACACTGGATGTTTTATTAAGTCTGCTTCACCTGATTACACTCGGCCTGTGAGTCAGCACACATTAATAGGCATTTCATTAACGTTTAATTAAAGGTAGCAGCAGGCATGGAAAAGAGAATACAGAACTGCATCCCGGTGAGGTCAGCTGCAGAAATGATTGTGCACGTAATGCCAAGCTGTATGCAAATGTTGCAAAAACACAACTGGGCCGTCACGTTTGTCTTCTTTAGGATTAAATTAGAATCAGCACCTTCAGAATTATATCTTGATGCATGCTCAATAATCCAGGTAGAACAATCTACTAATAGAAGTATGTTGTCATTTGTTTGTTCTCTTTTGGTAAATAAAGACAAATCCACAGATTTAACTTTTTTAGATTCAGAATTAATATCTGTATGATTTTGAGGTTTTCATAAAAAGCAAAGTTTATAATTTTTTAAGAGTCTGTATGAAAAACAGCCGTCTAAGGTCATTAGGATGTTTTAAGTTTGCAGTAACAAACAAAATCTTTATTAAAACAAATCCTTCTTTAAGAAAAAAAAAAAGTTAACGGTGTAAGTTTTTCAGTGTCATTTTAAAGTTTTTTGTCAGCTCAGCCAGTGAGTTTAAGGGGAAACTGGAAATCTTTTTTTTTTAATTATGAATTTGGCAAAAAAAATCTCCTTTTTTTGCAATGTTTCCCAAAAATATCAGATAACAGCGGCTGCGGTCTAAAGACACCAACTATCCGATTTATTTAGTGACATTAGCTGACAAATTGGATCCATACGCACTCCACAATCACTTGAATCATAATGGTTTTAGGTGTAAATACAAGTTTATTCATAAAACTTGTTATAAATGGGTTGGCATTTCTCAATAGGTGCATAACCCATTTCATACTTTTTACAAAATGTATAGATTGACATATTGCGGGTATGAACATCAGTTTTCATGTTAAATCCTGAATAATTTCTTAAATTTCTATTTAATTTAGAATAACAAGAATCAGGGAGATTCACTCATGATTCTGTCAGGTTAAAAAAAATCAGAAAGTGTGTTTAAAATGGATAAAATCTCATTTGAATAATAGAAATAATAATAGTATGCTGTCATTTGCTTGTTCTCTTTTGGTAAATAAAGACAAATCCACAGTGATCATTCACGAAGATTCACTAATCACTAAAATTTCGAAACAGTCGCTGCAATCAAATGGTTTCTGTATCTCTCTCTGAGACTTCTGCACCTGTCCACAGGTGGTTTAGCTCTGCTCCTGATGTCTCAGGTTTGAAGGGTGTCTTCTCCAGACTTCATGTTTCAGCTCCTTCCATAGATCTAAGATTCTATCTTAGATCTTATTACTGTTTTTCTTGTACATTTTATACTTTTGTTGGATGTAACGGGGACCCTGTGCACAAAATTTCATCAACCGAATCAATTGTGATGCTGATTACAGGACACATGTCTCCATCGCCAAATCTTTTTGCAGAGACCATCCTTTTATTTCATTAGATTGATTTTTAAAAAATAGTTCTGCTGAACCATGATTTAAAAGTGAAGACTTATTTTGTTGCAAGTTATTTCAGTGATCGTTGTGGGTGTTTTATTCACCAAAAGGGTTCAAACAACTTTATCTGTCTCTGCACATGCACAGTTAGAACTCAATGCAAAAAAAAAAAAAAAAAACGATATTGGTTGATTTAAACAGTTATAGAAGTTGATAGTTATTTTTTTTTCTCCATATAATCTGAGCAATTGCATTTCATGAACATTGGAATAGATGAAAATGAATGAGAAGAGCCAGTCTGGAAAACAAGCAAATGAACGGCTGTGTTATTAAGACAAACATAAGGAAAGTAAGACCACTTCAGCATGGCTTGATCCAGGTTATGCCCAGAAATAGAAGAACGACAAGCCTGAAAGAGAAAAAGTGTGGGGTCAGCTATAATAAGCCATATATGCGA
This sequence comes from Garcialebias charrua, assembly GCA_038048925.1. Lineage (NCBI taxonomy): Eukaryota > Metazoa > Chordata > Actinopteri > Cyprinodontiformes > Rivulidae > Garcialebias > Garcialebias charrua. The sequence goes on from JBBPBX010011677.1 coordinate 29,801, forward strand.
GCATCCTAACAATCCTGTTTAAAGGGGTTCATGCCTGGTAAGGGTTCTGTCCTTCTTTGCGTCAGTGTTTCTGTGTGTTTACACTGGGGTCCAGGTCAGGGGGCTGCAAGGATTCTGTGACCCTGAAATGAGCCCTCGGAGTCAGTAGGGAACCCCACTGATAAGACAGAGCTCCTTTTATGCTCTAATCTGCAAGCAAAAGGATCAATATAGAGAGTTTTGGTGCTGGGATTGTGTGCAGGAGAAAGCGGTGCAGCCATTTTAGATATCACACAGGGGGCTGGCGCACCCTGACAAAAGCACAGCCACCACCAGTCACAATGACCTGTGGGACACTGGCACACCAGCCACTAACCTACTTAACATTCATTAGTGTCAGAGAGGTGGACAGATGCTCGCAGTCTTACGGATCTTCTCTCTCATGTTCTCTACATGGGGCTCATTCAGCAGCATTCGACATGTCTTTTATTTGGGATATTGGGAGTTGTGGGAGGTGGCCACTCAGCTGTGGATTTTGGAAGAGTTGGGTGGGCATGGGGGGACTCACCCGGTGCAGCTTGCGGTGTCCAGAGTCAGTGCCGTTAGTTGACCAGGTGTTCATCCTGATGGGATGCCGTGGCAAAGTCAGAAGCCTCCTCGAATGCTTAAAATCCTGATTTCTGGATGGTTTATTCTCCCAGTGAGGCGCCAGAGTGCCTCCGTTCTTAACAGAAGTCATGTCCAAAAACGTATTGTCTATAAAGTCACATTTCCTGTCAACGTTCAAAGATTCACCTCTAAAACTGACTAAGTTTGAAACAAACCTAGACACGTCACAGCCGTCCTTGCCCTGCAACAAGGTTTAATGACAAATTCCTCTCTGTGGGAGGCTAAAAACACGCAGCCTATTTAAATAGCTCATGTTAATAATTACCATCAGCTAAACTGGACCAAGTCTCACAAGCATGTTTCCTCAGCAAAAGCAAAAGGACATAGGTTGGGCATAAACCCTGTTAGTGTTCTGCAAACGTTCAGATAGCTAATGATCTCCAACCCTGTATCCTCCACTTGTGAACAAATCGGAACAGACCAGATCTTTCCATGTGCAGCCCCACACAGTGACAGAGACCAGAGCAGAAAGCAGCAGCAGCTGGACAGAAAAGCAGCTTTTCAACCTGATTCCAGACACAACACGGATCAGGTTCTGGGCTGCCTTACTGCAGCATACGTCTTCTTGCCTTAATTATATTATTGGGCGTATAGTGGCAAGCTTTGTGGAAACAATGGGCCCTATCAATTGCACAAATCAGAGTTGAGCAGTGTGTGTGCTCTGAAAAGGCCTCTATCTGCATGTGCAATCAGAGCTCATTATCTAGAGTGTCTTTGGTTTGAGGCTCCCCTCCCACCGATTTGCAACGCAGGAAAATGCTACGAAATACGTTCCTGGTTTAATATTAACGAGGGGAATGTGAACAAGTGAGGAGCAGTGGATGCTTTCTATGGTAACATTTAACACAATTACTGTATATCCTTACACACACATGTTTCAGTTTACTCATGCACACTAACATACTTCTACTTTTATTTTTGAAGAACAAAAAAAAAAATCTTGTTTTTTATTTTTTAAATTGACAAAAGCATAAGGGTTAAGTGTATCAGGATTTGAGTAAGAAGTAACCCTCTGAGCACAACTTTGACATGCTCTAAAGCTTCTTTGGACAATCTGAGATCAGGACCTCTCTTTTACGTCTCCCTTCATAAAGTAGACTCTGCCTGAGAATGCTTTCTGTTCGACCCTGCGGGGGCTCCGCAGAACACCCCAGGATAATCCAAATGCCACAACGCTAGTTGCTAAGACACTGTCAGAAAATGCTTTGTCCAAGAGCAGGGTTGGAAAGTTTATGTCAAAAATTCGCAGAACGTTCACTGGATTTAAATTATTTGTATTTGCCAAGTTGTTATCTCTCATTCAATTTAATTTTAGATTCAACTATATTCATTTGTATTATTATTATTTAATTACTGACCTTTATTTAACCAGTCATTCAGATCACATATCTTTTTTGCAAGGGAGGCCTAGTTCTGAAGGCAGCCCAACATGCAGGTTTTGGACTGTGGGAGCAAACCGAAGTACCTGGAGAAAACCCACCCGACCACTAAGCTGCTGTGTTGCCCGTAATTATTAGGCAAACTTAATATATTTTAAAAACAGCTAAGAGTTGCTGCAGGTTTGCTGCAAAAATGTCAAGTTTCATGTTTTGTTTTCTCCTGCCAAGTGTTTTCTGCCCTGTCACTCATTCAGCTCATGTCACTGCACCACGCCTCCTCGACCTGCCTCTGCAGTCAGCGTAACTCATCGCACCTGTTCACGTCCCTTCTTAAGCTCCCGTTCACCCTCATTCAGTGCCAGATTCTCAAACCTGTACCAGTAGTAGAAATCCAGCATTCCTTGTTTTTTGACTCCTCACCTTGCCTTGCCCCATTTGGATTTATCTGCACTTCTGACTAGGGTTGGGCATCGAGAATCAAGAATCGTTTGGAACTGGGCCTAACTGTCCAGTTTTCCCAGAATCTTTCAAAATATTTATTTTTGATTCCTAGTTTCGATGCCAAGTCTGCCAACTAGAAGTAGACGTTGCACACTGAACACCAATGGAGGAGAAGTCGCCTCCCGAAAACCAAAGAAGAAGAAGCCACCGGAAGTCTTCGCATACATGGAGAGTGAGTGGCCGTGGTCGAAAGCGTGGCTTAACTTTAATAAAATGACCAGTCAGCTCAGTGCAGCACTGGCAATAATGTTGTATCGTGCAAAGGAGGGTGGAGAAGTAAAAGTGTGGCACCGTCTTTGAAGCGCTCCGCCGGATTATCTTCACTACCTTTTTCTCCGGCTCCATCAGGTAAATAAAACTACAAACTACGTCTCATACCAACACTAAGGCAGCTAACAAGTTATACTCGACAAAGTGGTAGGTCAACTCCAATACAAACACCATAATGTTAGCTCATATTTTATTCTTAGACAAAGTACCCCAAATGGCTAATGTTAGCCAGGCTTCATGATGTGTTCCTCTGTTCACCATCGTATCCAAGGGAAATATGTCAGTGCAACTAATTGAATGAAAAGTGCCACAAAACGGTTACAGCATATACTGTACAGTATATTGAAAAGGTTGCATCTCTTTTCAGATGTGGAATCACCAACATTTAGGTTAGTTAGACAATATCAATAGAGCTAATTAATTGAGATTCTTTACAGAAGCCCTCCTGACCCTTCTATAAGTATAGATCCCTATATCGAATTTTACCGCATGACCCACCCATTAATTGGTAATTGTAGCTGATCTAAATCATGATAGCTTACACACCAGGTGCATATAGGTAAGGCTTTATGTAAAATCCCAATCATAAGCCTACCTAAAAACCACATAATAGCATGACACATAGAACCAGAGTGACACTGACTGGAAACCATCCAGCCAACAACCTTCGATGTGGGGACCTGCAACACCAACGTTGGTCTTCAACCTTCATCCAAGGGTCGCCTCCTCTGCGTCAATTGAGGGATCCCCTCTACATGCTGATACAAACAATTGTTGCTGATCAATCAACAATTCTAATCATTGTGGAATTACTGCTGTGGAATTACTGCTATGGAACATCAGACTTCATTTTCCAAGGGTTAACAGACTCAGTTTCCAAGGGATTAAAAGCTTACCACAATGGGATTACCTATGAACAGTATGGAATTTCCAAAACATTATGGGATTATATATATTTTTCTCCACTTGGTGGATTACATCAAGATCAGAGACATTTGGTGGTATCCTTTCGTGTTGGAACTCATCCTCAAGGACGGGCGATGACTCCCAAAAGGGGGGAATGTAGTGGACCTAACCTTGGTCTACTTGAGATTAGGGTTGGGCATCGTTTGAATTTGAGCGATTCCGGTTCCGATTCCGATTCTTCGTTTCGATTCCGATTCTTTTCGATTCTCGATTCCGATTCTTTTTGTAGGCGGGGTTAAAAAAAGACATGTCAATTCAATTCAGTTCAGTTTATTTATACTGTATAGCTCCAAGTCACAACAGAAGTTGTCTCAGGGCACTGAACAAAAAACAATCAAATATAAAAATAATAAGTTAACAGAAACTTTAATATAAAAATAATGGTAACACTATTTATCTGAGGAGACTACTTTGAGTTTAACTCCATGTTATAAAAAAGCTACAGTAGTTAGCCAGAGTTATTTCAGGATGAAATAATTTGAACTTCTGTTTGAATTTAATGCTATGAACTTTTTCCTTTTTGTTACATTTACTATGAATTTCTCACAGGGCAGATTAGAGCCAACATGGAGGACTCACCAACATATATTATTATTATTATACATATAATATTGTCCAGTGTCTGATGCTGCAGTCATGTTACTGAGCTCCCACTGATGGGCTAACCTGGTTCCACCACCAGCAGCAGGATCCTCAGACAGAACGGCTGGTGGGATGTCCTGGTATCTGCAGCCCTCTCTCCATTTGTTTCTTCATGGACATGGAGCTGTGACATTATGTTGTGCCTCTTCCTCAGCAAAAAGCTCCTCCAGTGGAGACTTTCTGGACAGACTGCAGGAAGTTCCTAAACAAACAACAGGTTTATCAGTATTATCAGTAAAAAGAGATTATTAAATCATTTTTAAGACTGAGAATGTGTACAATTATTAGCTCTGTTGTTATTGCCTAACTAACCTATTCAATAATTCTTCAAACTGTGACATTCACTCATAATGGAATGAAAGAGAACATAAACAGAAATTATATAATACTGAAAACTAGAGACATTAAGACATTTTAAAAGACACAGAGAACTTTAAATGGATTAAGAATGTTAATAAGTGTTGGATTTGAGTGCAATGTAAGTGCAATCCATGGTTGAATTCACATCTGAAAAGGGATGCAACCTTTTCACAACATATGCTGTAACAGTTCTGTGGCACTCTTCATTCAGTTAACACTGACGTTTTTACCTTGGACAGTCACTGGTGAACACTGTGAAGCCATTTCAGGTCGTTTGTCTAAGAAAAAAATACAAGCTAACGTTAGCATCGTGTTTGTATTTGAGCTGACTTACCGCTTTAAGCGGAGTATAACTTGTTAGCTGCCTTAATGTTGGTATGAGACGTAGTTTATAGTTTATTTATTTACCTGATGGAGCCGAAGAGGTAGCGATTAGCGAAAAGTTCGGCGGAGCGTTTTGCAGACGGACCACTCTGTACTTCCGGTCGGATACGAAGCGAAAATAATCCGATGGAGCGCGTCAAAGACGGGACACTATTTTACTTCTCCACCCTTCTTTGCATGATAGAAAATTATTGCAAGTGCTGCACTGACCTGACTGGTCATTTTATTAATTAGTTTCGATCTCGGATGCACACTTCCGGTGGATTCTTCTTCGTTGGGTTTCGGCGGCGGCTACTTCCGGTCGGCTAACTAGCATCGAACATAGGAATCGCAAATTAATATTTTGAATGATTCCGGGAAAACCGGACAGTAAGTCCCGGTTCCGAAAGATTCTCGATTCTCGATGCCCAACCCTACTTGAGATGCGGATTACACCTTCATCTCTTTGAACTGTCCAAATGATACTTTTACTGATCCTTTCAGTAAAACAAACATTAACATAGTTTAGTCTTTTTTAGTTCGAATCAAAGAACATATTCACTCACAAAGAGACTATTTTTATTCTTTAATTTTGTCCTAATACAAATACAGGTAGCCCTCTAGTTACGTCAGGGATAGGGACCTACGTGTGTGACTTAGGTCGATGTTGTCGTACCTCGCGGACCAAAAACACCTGCCTGTCGTAGGTCCGCGTTTCTGACATAGGTCGCGGCTATACCGCTAACGGAGCGCCGCACACATATTTAATGGCATGAGACTGAAAAAGGAGACATACTAGGCCATGAACATGCACAGAACTGTACAGTAAATGAATACAGTACTGTACAAATAATAAAAAAATATAATGTCTTACTTTGAGCTGGTCAAAGCCTGCCTTCGTCTTATAGCATCAGCTCGGGTGAGAGCTCCCACAGCTTCCTTACGCTCCACACGCACACACGTGGTCAAAACTGTTTAAAAGAATGACTGTTAGCTTCTTAACTTCATACATTTGGAGCCAGAAAGAAAAAAAAACTTACTGAAAGCCGTTTCTCCGCGATGTTCCTCCCTCCAAAACAGCTGCTCGGCGTTAGCTACGGTTAGGCCGCGCCAGTAGCAGCACTGGTTAGCATGTCAGTTCATTCAAAAAGGCTGTCGGCTTTGTATCTCCGCGTTAGCTCGGTGTCCCCCGACTGCCAGGCGGACATTTGCGGCGAGCTCGCGGCCGCAGATGGCTCCTCCGCGGCATGTCGGCTCGGTGTCTTCGCCTGTGTTAGCTGCTCTGTTAGCTGCTGTCGTTAGCATGTCGGGCGGCGTTGTGGCCGCCGGCTGCTCCTCTGGGCCTGAGACGTCCACAGAGTTGACCGAGTGTTTCCAGCAAATTTATCCGTATGAGGCAACCCTGAACGGACACACGGTCCTCAGTAGCTTCTGGAGCTCCTCCATTGACCGCACCGGTTGTAACATGGCAACCGGAAACGACCGGAAACGACCGGAAGTTGCGTAAATACGATCAAATTGTAATTAAAAACGAAATATTAATAATTATACTTTATTTATAAAGCCATTTAAAACAACCACAGCTGCAACAAAGTGCTATACACATGAAATTAATAACATTTAAACACAAAAAAAAATAATAATAATTTTTTTTTTTTTTTTAATCATATTTTTATTAAATATGATAAAATCGTAAGTCTGAGTTGCCGTAGGTCGCAGGTGACGTAGGTCGAGGGTTTGCTGTATAATCAAAGTATTTACCTGTGTATTCATATGAGAAGTTGTACTTTACAATATGTTTTACGAGCACATGTGCTGGTTTATTCTGCACCAACAGTGGTGCTCAAGAACTGTGTGAAAGGTGAAGACCCGGGTCGGAGTGGCCTTAGCCTGGCCCTCGCCTTCCTGCACAGCTCCGCTCAATTCTCATTTCCCTTCACTGCACAGTCTGGGACTTCTCCCATCCACAAGGATTTCTCCGGTAGAATTTTGTTCGGACCAATCAGAGAACAGAAGGGGCGGAGTTTTTGGCCCCCTAACCCATGCCCCCACCTGTCCCAGCGCGCAGAGCCCTATCTGCCAGCGCGCAGTCAGCGAGCAGCGGCATGTTCTCATTCAAAGCGATGCAGGACTGTTTTATATGTGATATAAATGTATTAATTTCCCCTTCTTAATCCCTTATCTGGAGTTTTCTTTTGTTTTTTTGGCCAAAAGTCAAGTGATCGCTCGCTCCCTCCTCCTTCTCTCCCTCCGCTGAAATGAACAAGGAAATGGCTGAGGTTGTCACGAGAATTAAACTCGGGTTTTACGTTGCTGCCCGAGTCCCATCAGATTTTCTGGTCTTCTGGTGAGCTGGACCAGCGATCCATGGTTTTATTTTATTTTATTTAAACGTTTTATAACATATAAACACAGGATTTCCAGCGCGGCAGCCAGCAGCGAGAGAAAAGCTGCAGGAGGCGGAGCAGTTGTCAGTCAAGTTCACCAGAGCACGGGGGGTGGCTCTGAGGGGAGGGAGCAGAATGCTTGCCCTGTTCAAAATATCCAATGGTTTTGTTCCTCAGCAGAGGCCAACGCCTCCAGCAAGAATCGTTTTAAAATGGAGAAAGTCCAGACCCTTGTCTGAAGCGAAGTGAAGGACAGGGTCTGGTTTCAACCAGGCTATTGGCCTAGCAGTTTTGTTTAGAATTGAATCAGTTGTTGTCATAATGGCTCCAGAACTCCCTGTCTTCCTCCAAACGATTTCTTTCTGTTTCTGGCTGCCTCTACTTTCACCATGAATCCTGATAACGTCAAAGTGAACTCTTTGACGTGACTCTAACTCCCTTCCACTGGTCCACGGCCAATCAGGAGGCTGAATATCTGATGTCAACACTTTTGGTAAAAAGCGTTCACTTCCTTGATAGTTCGGTCGGATTGGACAGCAAGAACTACTCATGTCCTTTCTCTCACGGCTAGATAAACGGCAGTCATAAGTCAAAGACTAGTTTATCAGCCAAGAATTTATAACATGCCATTATAAATTCAACAGAGCTAAAAAAGATCAAAGTTCTTAAAGGGGACCTCAGATGTATTTTTTAAATTTTTATGGTATTTCTGTGGGATATCCAGACCCTATTCCTTCAATTTAATGCACAAAATAATTATTAGATAATCAATTATACCCTTTTTAATTCTGCCATTTTTAACTTTCGTTTTGAACGACCGGTTTCTTGAAGTCCACGCCCTTCAACGATCTGTTCACGCCCTCTGTAACAGCCAGTATCTGTAATGTGTTGTTGTTTTAAAATTAGCTCTTTTTTTATTACTCATTTGACTTACTGTTAGTGTTAGCTTAAGATAACTTACCGAAACCCGTCTGAGCGCGCCGCAGTTTGCTGCTCCTTTTAGCATTAGACCACCCGAATCCGAAGCTAATGTTAGCTTGTTCCTCTTCCGGTTTTCGCCAGCTCCGCTCGTGAAGCACGCGGAGATTTTGGGAGTTATCGCTGTTCCAGTGAAGACAACACAAAGTTCACCAAGTGTCTCCCGTAAATTAATCTGTAAGGAGAAGGTCCTCTTGCTGCGAGCCTGCTGCGAGGCTGCTGCAAGGCTGTACAGTTGAAGCTCCGCTCCATCGCGCCGGAAGAGGGTCCCGTCGAACCCGGTCCTTCCGCCTGTGGTCCGCTCGTTTAATTTTTGCCGGCTGCGCGTTGGCAGCGATCGCAAATACACTAAAAATTGAACTAAAACATAAAAATAACAATTATACTTTATTTATAAAGCCATTTAAAAAAACACAGCTGCAACAAAGTGCTGTACACATGAAATTAAGAACATATAAACAAAAGATGAGATGAAATCATGAAAAACAACAGTCATGTGTTTAATACAGAAGTGGGTTGAGCCTAACCAGGGGTTGCTAGGTGAGGGGCTGGACTCAGGTTTGATCTGATTGGCTGGCGGCTTGTGACGTCAATAAATGCAGGAAGTGTGAATCCTGGTGTATTTATCAAAAATAAATAAATCTACTTAGAGTAAATAAACCACTGGGTGCATTTTTTTGGCACAAGGACTGTTTTTTTATGAAGTAAATACCCAAAGTTTAGTAAAAAAACATTAAAAAGTGAATTTTGCATGTGTGGTCCCCTTTAATGAACTTTCCTTTGAGCAACGTCGTCTTGAAGTCAACCAGGAGTTGCCACTATTTCTGATGATTCACACGGACCCCAGGAGACGTTGAAAGTAAACAAACTAGTTCGGGCGAACCGGACCTGCAAGGACTCTGTGCGTCTGAAAGGCTGGTGTCTTCTCTTACCAGGCTGTCGTCTCAAAGGTAATGAGTCAGCTGTTTACAAACGTACCTGGGATTCAGTAGAAGTCTGATGGAAAGTGTCATTTCTGGTCATATACTCAAGATAATTAATTTCCTTTAAACTATTTCTTCCTCTTCTCCTATTTCCTCTTCCCCTTATCTCATTTTAAGCTGGTAACTAAATTTTTAAGCTAAGAGTCTACAGACAAAAGTAATACTGTCAACTCATTACTTATGTCTGTTGTTTACAATTAAATTTGCTGATGAGTTTAATTTGTAAGAAATTGAAATCAGTCAATCAAGTGTAATGGTGTTAAATTTAGTGATTTATTGTTAAATAAAAGGCAGTGTCTCTTGACACGTCAACTATATTTAACGTTTCCATCGTCACTTTATGTTTCACCATCCATCATAAATGATCACAGAAGTGTTATGGTAAACCTGAAAAAGAAAAGAACCCGTGAATTACTATTCAATCTGAATAAGTAATTAATTAAGGTAAAGTGTGTCAGTTTAACACTGACTCATATATCTTACACTCACCTTGTCCCCTTTTCCCTTCCAGCCTAGAATGTTCCCAGCATCTGTAAATAAATCCCTTACTTTTACTCCGAGTCTGTCTTCATCAGTCTGCTAACTTGGGGTCAAATATAGGGGACGAGATGGGGTAGAGGCAGGGCAGCCGACTCGGGACCCGAAAGTCCCAGGTTCAATCCCCAGTCATTGCACATCTCGTGGTGTCTCTGAGCAGCACACCCTATTCCCAATTACTTCCCGGGCACCTTCAATATCTGCCCACTGCTCCACTTGGGGGCGGATGGGTCAAATGCAGAGCCAATTTCACCATTGTATTGGAACATACAGTACAATGATGACAACACATAACACATTATATACTCAACATCATGTTCATAAACTGCGTGTGTTCATGTAGAATTGTGTCAATCGTGTTTTTTTAAATGTTTTTTATGAGCACAAGTGATACTGGCCCTTCTCTTCATGCCATGTGCCATGTTTTTTACAGTATCCTGGAGAGAACACGCCAAAAACTGGCAGAAGAGTGTGTTTTATTAAAGTGACAACAGATTCAAATGGGATATAATTGACAAGTTTATTGTAATCTATAATTTTGCTACTCATCATTGAATAAATAAATAAATAAAAATAAATGTCACATTTTTGTCATCTTATCTTTATCGTTGCACCAAAAATGGATTGGCTGCCAATGGCGGCTGCGGAAACGTGAATGGGAGGACATTAACAAGAGTTTAAGACTAACATGTAAAAACATTTATTTGTTCACACGAAAACATAGAAAAGGTGTGTCTCATTTTAACTTTTCCTTAATAAAGGCACTTTAAAGCTGCATTTAAAATTTGGATTTACGGCTGTGGGAGCATGCAGAGGGACAACTCGCTGTGCATTTCTTCGAAAATTAACAAGATTACAACCTAAAAACAATTTGTTTGCTCGACATTATAGCAAAGGTGTGTCTCAGTTGAACTTTTCCTTAATAAATGCACTTTAACTGTCAAATCAGCTGCATTTCATCTGGGCGGCGCAGTGAAATGCAGCTGATTTGACGTTTGCTCCAGCAGTTCCAGAGCAAGACGAAGGTGGCTTAGTATGGCAAGCCAAGTTTCTCATTAATAACCACTTTTACCTATTAATGAGACACTTGGCTTGCCATATTGGGCGAGGGCCCTCTAGCAGCTGCAAATGGTCATGTTTAATATTTTCCATGTAGGAATGAATGAAATCATAAGATCTCAGCCAAGAATTGAGTTATAAATATGGGGGAATAATGTGTACTGTACTGTATATTAGTCGCTTTGGTGTATAAGTCGCAGGACTTGCAAATTTATGAAAAAGGGTGTGACTGATACAGCAAAAAATACAGGTACTGTATTTAGGCCATTTTAGATGATTACAGAAAGTGGCCCAAATTTTTAAAATTAATTTCATTAAATTTTGAGAGCATTTAAATGAGAAAATATTAACTGCTTAGAGCTATGAAAATGAAAATAAGCACCAGAGACAAAAAAATACTCCCTTTATGGTCTCTGGTCATAAACGCTCCAGTCAAGCTGACCACATGCCACAACAATGTACGGTTACATACAGTAAATGAAGCCGACGGCATGGAGTATAACTCACAATGATGATGTGGAGTAATACGCATGAAAAGTCCTCAGAAAACCTCAGATGAACAGTCACACAGACAACCGTTGCTTATGAATATCGTCCGTTGTGGCTTTGCCAGTACATCATTTGATAGCTCAGAGACATAAGAGCAGCTGGTTGACTTCACATTTTCAGTTTTAGGCAAGTATTAAGAAGTGGTTTACAGTACATT
>JBBPBX010011678.1:0-11712 GCA_038048925.1 Garcialebias charrua
CCGCGTCCGTCCGGCCACACACTTCGGTGTCGGCGATCACAATTATGCGGATGTTAGGAATGGGGACCGCTGGCCACACAGTGGTAAAACTATGTTTATTGAACACAGGTGGTTTATTCGTCAGAAAATAGACACTCTGTACGCCACAAAAGGCGCAAGCTCACGGTCCCTGTCTCTGAGGACGGACCTGGTGTTGTGGGGGAATCCCAGGACTCTGACAGAGGGGGTTTCCCTGGGCAAAGTCACGTCATGGAAGGCGGTCCTTACCGATGCGTCCCTTCCCGTTTGGGGGGGGACATGTCAGTCTCAGACAGTGGGCGGGACGTGGGCACGTCTCACCACATAAACCTGTTGGAGTTAATACACAAGGTTCTCAAACACTTTGTGCACATGCTTCATCACCAGGATGTCCTCGTACACACGGACAACATAACAGCCGCAGCTTACTTAAACCGCGAGGGCGGGGTTCGCTCAGCCCAGCTGTTGAAAACAGCCAGGGAGCTGCTCTGCTGGGCAAACGTTCACCTCAGATCACTGAGGACTGTTTACATCCCAGGTGTGCTAAGAGGTGCCGACATCATGTCGTGAGGGGGGCCTCTGGACAGAGATCGGACGTTACACCCGGACCTGGTACCTAAAATCTGGACCAGGTTCGGGGGGGAAGTGATTTGTCTGTGACGCAAGAGAAATCACAGTGCACCCTGTTCTCCCTGAGTCCCCTCGACCCCCCCCCCCCCTTTGGGGATGGACGCTTTGCTCACAATCCGTGGCCAAGGGTATTGAGTTATGCTTCCCTCCAGTTCCTCTGCTATCAACACTGCTGGAAAGAGTGTGAGAGGAGGGAGTATCAGTCGTTCTGATCGCTCCAGAGCGTGTGAACACACCATGGTTTCCGTCCTGCAGCAGCTGACAGGCTGCTCCTGGAGACCTCCTTGGAGAGACGATGCTCTACTGCAGGCAGGGGGTGCAATAAGAAGCCCTCCGGTATTAGGCCAGCATCTGTGGGCTTGGATGCTGAACGACAGCGTCTAGAAAACCTTGGTTCTCTAAAGATGTCATTGGAACCATTCAGGGCTCACATGCACAGTCTTCAATAACTGTTTACGCTTCAAAGTGGGCTGCTTTTCAGCACTGGTGCGTGGACACACATCTGGACCCATGTTCATGTCACGTGGGTCCAATTTTGTCTTTCTTACAACTATTGCTAGACAGAAATTTGGCTTTTCAGCACCATTAACGTATGCTGCAGCAATTTCATCATGTCATGAGGGGTTTAATGATAGAACCGTGTTTAATCATCCCCTAATGAAACGTTTTTTGAGGGGTGTTCGCCGTCTTAGGCCAGTTTTCACGGTCCTTGGCTCCTCTATGGGACCTGGTTACTGTGTTGAACGCACTAACTAAGGATCCTTTTGAGCCTCTAAATGAGGTTCCATTAAAGTTCCTGTCATTTAAACGGCTCTGTTGTTGGCTCTTACGTCAGCTGAAAGAGTAAGTGACCTTTCTGGACTGTCAGTTTCTCCTTCCTTCTTAAAAATACAAGGAGATGGGAGTTCTGCTGAACTTAGGCCTATTCCAGCATTCACGCCTAAGGTCATAACGTCTTCATTCAAGTCCAGGATCATCACACTGGACGGGTTTTGCCTTCCTCCTCACTCTAAACCAGAGGAGGAACAGCTTCACTTGCTTGCCCGGTTCGAGCTCTCAGATGTTGTGTAGGATGCACAGCTGCAATACGTAAATCTGATAAGCTCTTGGCACATTTCAGAGAAGGCTCTCAGGGTCAACCTTTGACCCCTCGGCGGTTGTCGCATTGGTTGTGTGAGGCCATCTCCCAGGCTTACAGTTCTGCTGGGCTGCAGCCTCCCGAGGGCATTAAAGCTCATTCCACTCGAGGAGTGGCGGCTTCCACTGCCTTGGTCAATGGTCTGTCGGTACAGGATATCTGCTCAGCAGCTTCCTGGTTGTCAGTAACTCCATTTGTCCGTTTTTATCTGCGAGATGTCTCCAGCTCCTCCTTGACATTTCTGTCCTCAAGGTTGCAGCGGAGTAAAAACTTTCATTATCAATGAAACTATTGATTAAATGACAGTCGTTTCTGTCTTTATTGATGGGCGACACCATACAGCTGAGTCAGTTGAACGTGTGGTTCCTGCTTCTGACTCTGTTTTTCTACTGATGTTGTTCTTCACCATCAGTATCAGGTTGCGCACCTGCTAGTACCTTCAGTAAGGGTGGCGGTTGCCAGGTTGTTGGTTCCAGTCAGACCCAGTGAGGCATGGACCATATCCTGCTTCGCCTTTAACCCACTAGGGCGTGGCTTAAAGGGCGACAGCCTGCATGAAATATAACGTTGGTTACGTACTGTAACCCCAGATTATATGAATGCAGGCAGAGCCCTTTAAGCCCCGGGCCTCCCTGGCTCTTTGGTGAAAATTTTTTTACCTTATTGGGAGCCGATTCTCGGTCAGCAACAGATTATATAGCAGACCGAGGCGGGGCCCACGGCAGGTGGGCGTGGACTAGAAGTCTTCAGTGATTGGCGCGAAGCGCAGGGGTAAACCCACTAGGGCGTGGCTTAAAGCAGATGAGGCCTCAGAGATCACACCGAGGTGACTGGAAGTGCTGGCTAGAGGTGTCTTGCGAAAGAGCCTATACTTAATATTTGTCTTTGTTATGATTTTAAGCTTTTTCTAACTGAATTACTGTAATGGCTGTTTGGAAACCTCAGCATGAAGATGTGTGAGTTTTACATGATTAGAGAATCAGATACAGAAAAAGCCAGAGAGCATCATGGGAACTCTGCTGCACAGCCGTTGTGGAGCAGCATTCTTTTTGTACTTCATGACATTTGTTTGTTTGACGCCTCGAGCCAAAGCATCATCTGTGTTTACTTTGTGCTGGCATGTTTGGCATAAACTTGTCAATAGTAATTATCCCACTTCAGCAGAACATGACTGCTGAATTAACAGAAATACTGGTTGTTGGGCTGGGGAGTTATGAATGTTACTCTTGGGCTTGGAGGGGTTTTCAGAGCTTAATTCCTTGATGGCAACCCATGGAGATGAATTGTACTTACATGGGAATTAATTCAAGTCTATTTCTGAGAAGAGACTTGATGGAGTTTTGGACCAAGCACATGTGATGAACTGCTGAAGTCTTTTGATTCCCAGCGTGCTCTTTTCAGAGCATGGTAAGATACAGGGAACTGCATTTTTTAAAGCCTAGTGGAATGATATAAAGACTTTTTTTTGAATAATATAAATGATGTCCCAAAAAAAGCAAGATTTGACAAATTAGTCTGAACACTTTTTACTGTCAAGCTGGTAACTAATGGTTGAGCAAACCTCTATATGTTTGGTTTGGAAGCCTAACAGAGAGACCCACAGCTCTTGAGGTGACAGTTCTATGAAACATTGAGGCAGCTGTACTATTTATTTATTTCTGTCCTTGGCTGGTGCTTTCATGGCCCTATTTTTTAAATCCTCGCGAGTGTTGTATGAGAAACTGGTTCCTATGCACATTAATAACAGCAATATTTTTGGGAGTTAGGGCTAATGGTCAAAATACTAATCTCTGACTGTTTTTTCCTCCAGGCTGCAGCCATAATTTAACAAGCAGGTCTTTTATTCGCCTCTCTCTGAGCCATCAAGGACAAATCTAAGAATAGCTACTCTTTGTTGGCCCTGCATGTGCTCTCACGGTGGTCCAAATTCGTTTTCATAGGGCTGAGATGTCAATACCTATGTTTTCTTTAGCCTAACAACATCTGTAAATGTGACAGGTTTAGAGGAAAGCCTTTAAATCAACTCAAAACCGTCATGAGATGTAATAACTCTGCACCAATTGAACCTTTTTAATGACTTCACAGCTGCAGAGGGTTTGGTAAGACACAGTTCCGTACAGGTTTTTCAGCTTGTTGCTTCTGAAATCTGTCAAGTCCAATTCTTTATCACACTGTCAAAAAAAATCTTGGGTGTACGACAGAATGAAACGCTTCAACCAGCTGAAAGAATTACCGTACTTTTCGGGGTAAAAGTCGCTTCTGTGTATAAGCCGCTTTGTCCAATTATTGGGAATAATGTGAAAAAATCCATAAATACGCCGCTTCGCCCTATAAGTCGCATCTATTATGCGTCACCGCTACGCGACGCGTCAGCCCTGCTGAAAATGGCGGCCACAGAAGCGAGCCAGCAGGAAGGACTTTACAAGATTAACACGGTAAAAACAATTATTTCTTTGCTGAGAAAAATACTGTACATTTCTTAGCTGACATTATAGCACAAGGGTTCCGTTCACTCTGTAAGCCTAAAAAATATCCGTCGAGTGGTTTATGACTTTAAAACGGAAATAAAACAGAAGCTAACGAGACGATTCCGTCTCTAAAAACACGAATAAAAAAATCGAATTCTATCTCAAATGTCTTATACAGGGCAACAGCTTGTACATTAAACCCCATATAATTACACTCTGTAAGCAGAAAAAATATCCGCGGAGTGGTTTATGAGCTATATATCTAAATAGTAGGTACAGTATCTGCTTACGGTAGCTAACCGCTAATAAAATATGGTTTTTTTTTTATCTCAAACATCTCATAAAGCTAGTCAGTTGTAAATGACCACCAAATAATTACGCTCTGTAAGTTTCAAGAAAATCCGCGGTGTGGTTTATGAGTTATCCTGCTAAAAAACACAGCTAACAACACAGCTAATAATAGCTACCTCCAGAGCAGGAGGCCGGGCAACGACAGAGTCAGTCCGAGCAGAGGAGGCTTTTTTCGGACACATAAGCTAGAAACGGTCGGTGTACTCTCTGGAAGTGTCCCCCTAGCGGACAAAAGTAGTACGGCACCTTTTTTTTTTTTTGCCAAAATGAAAAACGGCGATATCATAGCCAAAAATGGGTCTAAAAATATGGGGAAAAATCCATAAATATGACGCTTCGGCGTATAAGCCGCAGGACATGCAAATTAGTAAAAAAAACAGCGACTTACACGCCGAAACGTACGGTAATCAATGCAACTTTGCAAATAGCAACTTTGAAGTGCTTAATTCATTCCCAAATGCTTTTATTCTTCAGACATGGAAATGCAAGAATCTACCTCCACCCTCCCTTCTCTTTCTGCGCTCACTCCCCTCCGAGTGGTTTGACTGAAAACATGTGCCCTTTAATCACTGGGGTGATGGTGCCTGCCATGTGTTTGTGCCTCGGCCCCTCTGCAACAACAAAGGCAGGGTCATGCTCAGAGTCAGCGCCGGGTGTGAAGAAATAATTTAAAAAAGAAGAGTGGGAGTGAACGCATGAACTAATAGGGAGAGAGAACGTTTAAGGAGGAACAGCAGGCATGTCGGCCTCAGGAGGAATCAGCATGTCAGCAACAAAATCTGGTTCAAAGTGTTGTGTGTGTAGAAGAAACGGAGGTGATAGAATGAGTTGGATAGTCCGAGTGGGGGGACCAGCAGTGTGTTGGGATATGAAGTAGCACAGGATCCCATGACCCTGTGACCTGGGAAACCTTGCGCTTCTGTTTGTCTGGCTGATTGACAAATGAAGGGGCAGGCAGCCGGGGGGCTGGGCCTCTGCATGTGTGTGTGTGTGTGTGTGTGAGCATGTCAGCATGTGTGTATGACTGCTCCTCATTTCAGCCAGACGTATAATTCTGAATAAAACGGTGTGCTTTTGTTTGTGTCCGTGCTTGAATTCACGTGAGACTTGCTTTTTTCCACACGTTCACAAAAAGCAGATAAAAATCCTTAAACAGGTGTCAGCCAGCATCCTGCAGGCAGAAACATGCATGTGTGTGCTCCGTGTTGCGTGCCTGTTTGTCTCTAAATTCCAGTGGAGTTCACGGTGAGGACAGGCCCTATGGCGCAGTGCCGGGAGAGCCCATTAATTACAGAGCAGTGACACTGGGACGACTGAGGTTTGTAATTGATGCCTCCTGTGCAGCAGGAGAGGAGCTCAGGCAGGCAGCGAAAGGAAAGGGTCACGCTGCAGACAGGCCGGGTGGGAGGTGGCAGGAGGGACGGGGTGGAGGAAATTGGACTATCAGCTCTTTTACTCACCCTCGGTTATTATGACGCAACATTGTTTTGTGTGTTACATCCGTGTTTGACACAATAATTGCTCTCATAATAACACATTTTTAACCATCACCAATTTTAATAACTCAACAAAGGGTGTCTGATAATTCTCAATCAGTTCATCTGGACAGTTTCTTTTTAGTAGAAACGTTTCACCCTCACTCCAGAGGGCTTCATCAGTCAGAGTAGTTCCAGCACGCTGTTCCCCCACCAAGTAAACAACTTAAGTGGACCAACCAGTTTGCTGGAGCCAAGATGGTTTCTGGAGGCCGTCCTGTCCCTCGTCGACTCCTCCCAGGCAGGCAGCCACAGCCAAAGTGGTTCAAGACAAGAAAGTTCATGCTCAATAATCCAGGTATCAAATCGGAGTTGTTTACTTGGTGGGGGAACAGCGTGCTGGAACTACTCTGACTGATGAAGCCCTCTGGAGTGAGGGTGAAACGTTTCTACTAAAAAGAAACTGTCCAGATAACCTGATTGAGAATTATCAGATTTGATTCCTGGATTATTGAGCATGAACTTTCTTGTCAACAAAGGGTGTTTTTCTACTTTGGAAAGGAGTTGAAATACATGATATGAACAATGTTACCGTATTCGTCGGAGGAAAATACGCACCGGTGTTTAATACGCTTTGTCCAATTATTAACAATAAACAAGAAAAAAACGTAAATAATACGCTTCGGTGTTTAATACGCGTCATCGCCACGAGACGCGTCAGCGCTTCATTTGCCCTGATTAAGATGGCGGCGACAGAAGCAAGCGAGTACGAAGATCTTCACAAGGAAACACGGTAAAACAATTATTTCTTTGCGAGAAAAAATATATTTCTTAGCTGACTTTATAGCAGACGTGCTCCTGAGCTTAACGAAATGTTCAAATCAGCTGGATTTTTTAAAAAAAGTTCACCGAATTTTAAGCAGGCGGTTCGGACCGGACACTTTGTTTCTTTAAATTAGCTAAATAAACGCTTAAAAAATATATTTCTTACCTGACTTTATAGCAGACAGTCCCCTGAGCTCAACCAAATGTGAAATCAGCTGGATTTAAAAATCTGCGGTGTGGTTTATGAGTTACGGTATCTTGCTAACAGCTACATCCATAGCAAGGGGCGGGCAGCGACAGAGTCAGTCCGACCAGAGGAGGCTTTTTTCGGACACATGAGCTAGAAACGTCTGGAAGTGGCCCTCTTCCTCTTCGCTCTCTGAGTCCTCTGCTGCTGCCCGTAGCGCCCATAGCGGCCGAAACTGGTACTGCACCATTTTTGCCCAAAATGTAAAACGGCGAATCAGAGCGAAAAATGGGTCTAAAAATATGGGAAAAAATCCATAATTAATACGCTTCGGTGTTTAATACGCAGGACATTCAAATGAGCAAAAAAAAAACATGCATATTATAGACCGGTTTTTACAGTAGGCCTAATTAAGAAAAGCAGGTAAAGTATTTTTAGTAAGAAACTGCAATTCTCTTCAGAGAAATAATTAATGTTTTCTAAAATGCGTCAAACCTGACTGAAATAACTAAAATTGTTTTTGTTTGAATCTTTAGTTCTTCCATTCATCCATCATCTTTACCTGCTTCTTTCTTTTTAGGTCATGGGGGTCAATGGTGCCCATATCCAGCAGTCACTGTGTGAGAGGTGGGGGACACCCTGGACATGTCTCCAGTCACATCACAGGGACATATAGAGACAATTTAGAGTCACCAATCAGTCTAACATGTATGTTTTTGGTCTGTGGGAGGAAACTGGAGCACCTGGAGAAAACCATGCATGCATGGAGAGAAAATGCAAACTCCACCCAAAATGGCCTCTGTCCGGGATTTGATCGGCAACCTTCTTCACTGAGAGGCAACAGCTCTTCCAACTGTGCCACCGTACCACCAGCTTTAGTTCTTTTTCTACCTATATTTTATGATCATTGGTAGCAATGACTCAGGGGTCAGTGCCTGAGTCGTGTATTTCTGAGACTGTGAGTTTGAGCCCAGGTTGTGTCAGTAAAGACTTCCAGAGTAAAACAGTTGTTAGATCTTAAATAAACTATCAAAATAAGCAAAATATGACTAAATGTTGCTTTTTAAAAGTCCTTGGTTAAATGACTTTTTACAGATGTCTGTTCAATAGTTTAAAATGTTAAAGGAATGTTTTCCTTTAACATTTAAAATTATTGAAAATGAGTTTTCAATAGAAATGCAACAACTTGTTGCATTTCAACCAAATGTGCCTCCTCTGATGTAAACCTGTTTTTTTTTTTTTTTTTTTGGAAAAACAATGTAGCAAAAAGCATCCAGCAAGAGCCCTCTGACAAATCTAAGCAACAATATATAGTCATAAAGCAATCAACAAGAGCAAGGTTCGAGGCTCTTTATTGTCATGTGCATCACATATGGTACATGAGGTGGAACGAAATTGTGTACACAGGGTCCCAGTTACATCCAACAACAGCAAAAATATAAATAGTAAAATAAACAGTAATAAGGATCTAAGATATAAATTAAGAAATACGCTAAACACAAAGATGCAACTCATGTTAGCTTCAGGTAAGTAAGACAGATCAAAACTTTTGCAGATGATATGATGTTGTATTAAATCCAAACAACGTACTGGGCTCATCAGTTTAGCCAGTCACTCCCTAATCATTTGTAAACAATAAAAAAAAAGACCAAGGGTCAGTTTGAGTAAAAGATTGTTGCCCATTCCCACTCTAGAGGCGTTTTGAATCACACTTTTCTTAAAAATCATATTATGTCTGCATCATAGTTCAGGTTAGCTGCACAGTGCACATTAAGGCCATAAAACATAGACAAAGCAGATGGAAGCAATTAAAACATATTCCAGCAGGAACACGAGCCTTTACACACACACACACACACATGCACGCACGCACACACACACACAGCAAATCATGTATCACGGCTGTTTATTAGATGAGACGTCACCACCACACAGTGATTCTGAAGTTTCAGATTTATTAGGAGAATGTGTTGTTTTGACTATAAAACTTTATATTACGCAAACAACTTGCTGAATTGCTGTATGTTAAACCAAATGAGACCTGACAATTGAAATTATTCCTAGAAGTTCAGACAACAGAAACGTCAGTTTTGAGCAACTTAATTCTCATTTATTTATTTTATTCTTTTCTTTTTCTGTTTGTTTGGCTTCGACATCATAAAGAAATTGACATTTAATACTGAAGAGAAAACCGCAACAGTCTGGTCAAGACTGACTGCTTGACTGACTGGCTTGCTGCCTATTTCTTTAATAATGTTTGCATCAGATTCTTCTATTCAGAAGCCAAATATATATATATATATTCTCACTTCTATTCTCTTGCCTTTAACACGATGTGATTTGTTTCGATCCTCTATGTACTATACATTGTTGACCATTTTAGTTAGTTTCTGTTGCTATTTGTATCTATAATTTTTATTTTATGTTTTTCTGTCTGCTATGCTTGTTTGTTTCTATTGTACAGCACTTTGGTTGGCCTTGTGTCTGTTTAAGTGCTCTATAAATAAAGTGGTATGGTATGGTATACAGTATATATAAAAAAATACTTTCTTTGTTTCAGAGGCGATAGCTGCAATATTTGTCCATTCTTTTTTAAGTTAAAGATTCTGAAAAGTCAGAAGTGTCTTATTTTCCTCTCTTGTTGACATATTTTTGTAATCTTAAAGTTAAAATGGTGACCTCCAGCCGGAGTCAGATGGGAAGAGTCAGCTGAGGATGAGCGATGGTCAGCCAGATGGAGCCCTCTCGTCAGGGTCCTTTCACTTCCTGCTGTCGTCCTTTGATAGGCCTGATGACTAACGACTGCCCCGTTAAGAGTCAGGCAGGCAGACACAGGACCCCCATGTATGTGTGTGTACAGAAAGATAGCCTTTACATGCTGTGATGGGGGTCCCCCCCCCCACACTCCCATTCAGTTTGCTCTCTAGTTGCAACATAAGAACAAAGGGAAGGAGGAGGAAAGGTGTCTGAGGAGACAGGGACGACTGAGATAAAACAGAGAGGAAGGTCAGGCCCAGGGCATCAGGAGACATGGTCAGAAACCCACACAAAAGACAGACCTCTTCAAGAAACACAGATACGCCCTCTGACCTTTCTGAGTGGACAATCTTCATCACACTGTTCTCCTCTGCTTCGAAAAACAAAGTTGACCCAAGTTGACTCAGCAGGGTCAGAAACTGTCTCTGTACTCACATTCTTTAGGCTGTAAAACATTTACCAACATTTCAATTTTCATTTATCCATTTTTATAGTTGAAGGGATAGTACGGCCATTTTTAAATGACGTTCTGTCAAGTACTTAAAGTTAGTACTTTAGCCTTGGTATAAATCATAGCAGTCAAGTAGAAAATGGCACTAGCTTTCATCCAAGCTAGGCTAATGTCTAGTGAAACCAAGGCCCCTTCTACATTTTTATTCATGCTCAGTGCTCTATGGCTGATAAGCTAGTCACTTCAGAAATTACCATACTACCCCTTTAATGTTACTGCAAAGTACACATTTAGTTCAAGGTTCTTTATATTCATTCACCGGGTTTTCTTCGGGTACTCCGTTTTTTTTACTTCAGACCAAAAACATGCATGTTAGTCTAGGCCCAGGCCTCTCTTGCAAAAGAGATCTGTGACCTCAGTGGGATTTGCCTGGTTAAATAAAAGTTAATAAACAAAGGTTAATAATAATTTGCATCACATGTGGTACATGAAGTGAAACTAAATTGTGTACTCAAGGTTCCAGTCACACCCAGAAAGAAGTTTAAAGTAAAACAAGAAACAGTACACAAGGATCTACTTTGTAAGATTTGATAAACAATAATAATGTAATATAATATGGCATATTAAACAGCAGCCTGAACATGAGTCAGTTGTGAGCAGATGTGTATGAATACAACAGCTTAAGGTAAGAAATCAGCAGCATGGCTAAAGTGACAAATCTCCAATTAAAGTGACATTACAGTGATGGCAGTTCATGATGGCAGCTAAACACCCACCACGCAGGCAGACAGAGGGACAGACAGGAGGCATACAAAGATATACAGGGACATACTTTGTCTTTGCAAGCTCCTTCCTTTCCAATTCACGGTAGTTGCTGGTGCCCATGTCCAGCAGCCACTGTACACCCTGGACAGGTCGCAAGTCCATCACAGAGACAACCATTCATATTCTCACTCACTCTTAGGGACAATTTTAGAGTCACCAATCAGCCAAACATGAAAGAAACTGGTAATACAGAAGTCCCTCGCTACTTCGCGGTTCGTTTATCACGGACTCGCTGTGTCGCAGTTTTTCAAAATAAGATTGGACATGACACACAATTGGCTGGTTGATGGATGAGCCGCATGATCGACATACATTTTTTATTCAAAATAAATTATTTTGAATTATTTAGCACCTGCTGCACCTTTGTGCAGCCAAAAGTTGCAGAATTAAGCTTCCTCTTGCAGCTGATCAGCTGTTCTTCGTGCAGAGCAGAGAAGTGGGCGTGGCCAAGAGCGCTTGCAGATGACAAAGAGATGAGGAGGCTGAGAGCTGAAACCATGACATGCTGTGCACTTTTAGAGCTTTTAGAGTTTAGAAACATTGTTTAGAATATTGCAAGAATGTGGGAAGGGTTTAAAATGCCTTTA
>JBBPBX010011678.1:12141-30960 GCA_038048925.1 Garcialebias charrua
GCAGACAAAAGGGGGAGGGGCTCTCATGTTCTAGCTGACCTAAGCAAAGGGCCATCAGGTCGGAGAGGGGTCAGGGCAGGGGGAGAGCAGAGGTGACAAGGTGAATCCAGAGCAGGGCAGGGCAGAGCTGTGATGTGTTAGTTTAAACAGGTCACCTCTCAGCTAGTCGCCAGGGGAAGTGACCTCCAGCTGGCCCCATGATTAGTCACCGGTTAGCCGACAAGCACACTTTCTCTTTGGTTAACTGCTGCAGCGTGTTTCATGTTGAGTCTCCACTCTCAAACCACGTGAGTGACAGTGCTGCTCTGCCAGGATGGCTTTGTCTTGACAATTACTGTAGCCGGGCCCTTTGTTGCCTTCCTGCCGGCTCCTGGGAGAGATCACACGGGCGTCAGTCACCGCTGGCTTCCTACAGAGACCCAGTGATTGACAAGCACGTGAACTGACAGACTGCTGCGGTGGCTGTGTGTAGTGTAAATGACTGCTGCTGCTTCAGCATGGGGCTAATGAACAAAGATATTTCTGTTGCCACCTTTCATGACTGATGAGACGTGGCTCAGGTGGGATCACAGGAAGTTCAGATCACGGTTCTGCTTTGCAAGCTAAGCATTTAAAATGACACAGTGATGGAAGTGACTCCTGCACGACAGGCTCCTGGTGAAGGAGCTAATGTGTGAACTAATCGCTGAGCCATCTTGTCTCCAGGTTCAAACGCATTCATTCATCTGGTTGACACCTGCCGGCACACAGTCATTCAAACTGAAGCGTTTCAAAGCAGAACACCTTCACAGGCTCTTTGACACTACTGTCAATAAATTATCACGCTGTACAAAGAGGGTCCCGTTCAAAAGCCCAACATTTTGACATTTCAATCAATTTTCCGAGGCTGCCGTTTGTCACGAGGACTCGGCTGAACTTTGAACGTAAACAGCAGAGCATCAGAGAATGCAAATAAAATCCGCCCTACTTGAAACGTTCACAGCAAAAGCTGCTAAGTATCTAAACATTTGCAGAAGATTTATCACCGGACAGGAGGATCCACTGGCTCGGGATGAAAAGAGGAGCAAACCTACGGTGGCCCTAAGGTGTAAATGAACAACATTTGAAAAAACGGATTTACATTTGAAAAAACACAACAGCATTTGGAAAAAACTAAATTACATTAAGCCAAAGCGGAAGTGGCCGGAATCACATTTGAAAAAACAGAATCACATTTGAAAAAACAGAATCACATTTGAAAAAAACAGAATCACATTAGAAAAAAAACGGAATTACATTTGAAAAAACAAAATCACTTTTGAAAAAACGGAGTTACATTAGAAAAAACAGAATCCCATTAGAAAAAACAGAATCCCATTAGAAAAAACAGAATTACATTTGAAAAGAAAAACAGAATTACATTTGAAAAGAAAAACAGAATGACATTTGAAAAAAGGAAGTTTTTTTCAAATGTAATTCCGTTTTTTCTAATGTGATTCCGGCCACTTCCGCTTTGGCTTAATGTAATTCAATTTTTTAAAATTTTGTTGTGTTTTTGTTGTTTTTGTTGTGTTTCTCAAATGTAATTCCGTTTTTTCAAATGTTGTTCATGCACCTTTGGGCCACCGTACTATGGTACAAACCAGTTGACGATCAAACATACACAGGAATAAGAAGTGGGGGAGGCTGTGAAGCTGGGGAAGTGGAAATGGGAGGGAGGTGGAAGGAAAGTTGATTTATGGCCCTTTTGGTCTTAAAGTTCTCCCCACAAACAACAGTTGTGAGATCTTTCTCACCTTTTTTGTATCCCGTTTGACCTGCGGCTGGTGGCTGCTGACAGGAGCATCTTTCAACTCTGACTGACCCCATTCCATCATCGCAACACCTGTCAGAGCCTCACGTCACACAAAATGTTCAACTTTCTTTATTTGACAAAAGTAAAGAAATAAATGAGTTGTGTGTGTGTGTGTGTGTTGTTCTGCTGGGTGTCAGAATGATGTAACGTTGGTCCCCACAGCATGAAGGGACGCCTGTTTCATTTTTCAGGCAGCAAGAAAGAAGAGAAGGAAGGAAAAGAGAGATGTCTGAGGAGGAGGGCGGGAGAGAGGAGGTGAATGAGCAATATGTGAGTGTTGAGAGAGCGGAGGGGGGGAAAAGGAGGAACGCCAAGGCTTCAGGTTTGATGTGGGCGTTTTTCTGACAGCTATAATTCTCCAGCCTACAGAATTTCATCAACACAAGTTGTGTTAAAGCTGTGCCGCAGGGCTGCGGCCCTTTCAAGTCCCGAGCTCTGACAGGTAGATTTATTAGTCCTGAAATTTGTACAGATCACACGTCACTCATGGCAAACTGTCAAAGTGTCAGCGCCGCAACGCTCCTGCGGGGGCCTTCTGCTGTTTTTATAGGCTGTTCTGCAGGGACAGAAGATTTTTCACTGCAAAACATCATGAACGTGTGAGCCAGAACACAGAGGAGCAGAATTTACACCCCACTTAATTCTCTTGATCCAAATAGTTTTTGACATTAGGCGGAAATAAAGAGTGACACAAATCATAAAAAAGTACATTTATCTAGGAATAGCTTTAAAAAAAAAATACAGGAGACAGGAATAATTTAAAACTTGTGCTGGGTGTTTTATTCCTGACATTAATTTACCACTTGGAGTCTGGTTACACTTTCTGGGCAGAAGCTCAAAACTTCACTAAAAAAAGCCTGAATCCTTGAGGTCTGAGTGAGAAAAGCGAGGCTGTTGGTCAGGAGAGGAGGGAGGGAGGGAGGGGGAGAATAAATGAGGTGGAGGTGCTGAGTGTCACAGAGGGGTAAAGGAGAAGGAGGTAAACACAGGGCATGTGCAGGTTAACTTCACACTGCAGATTTATGAGCCGCTGCGACGTGCTGGTTCCAGCCTGGGAGGAGGATTTGTGGATTCATAAAATGGTTAAAGGCAGGAGAGGGTTGTTTGATGGAGGGGGGAGCGAGGGAGAAAAGGACGGCTGTGCATGGAGGAGGAAGGTAGGGGGTGAGCTCTTGGCTGCCTGTTAGGAACTTCCTTCAACTCAACATCTGGTTCAGATATTTCAGAGTTAATTAGTCATATTGGGCCTGTCTGAAGATAAATTCATCATCCTGCAAAGAACACAAACATGCTGAGAAATGAAAGGAAGTGAGGTGACACATCACCTGACACCCAAATAAATCATTTCAGCATGATTAAAAACTCATGACCTGTTGATGGGCGAGAGCAGCTCAGGAGGTGGGGGGAGGCGCGAGCGGAGCGCCCGTCACAGGGAAAGCCTTGTCTCCACTTTCCAACGACTGCTCCTGCTGTGAGAACGACTCCTTTTCATGTGACAACCAACAGTTATTCTTTCATGAAAAGAATGAACATCTCTGACACCTTTTACAGCAGAAATCTGAAATTATCACCACGAGGGGCAGGCAGTAATGTGATATGTTATATGTGTGCATGTGTGCTTTGATTTGTCTGTTTTAAAATATCTCACAACAGATTTGAACGAAACTTTCAGAAAGTATTCATTGGATCATCTTCATTTCTGTCTTCTACCACTTCAGGTCGCAGAGGAAACAGGTCCAGGAGGGAAACACAGACGTCCCTCTCCCTAACGACACTCTGCTTCAGGGAAGATGCACAATCCCTCCATTAAGTTCTGGGTCTGCTCCAGGACCTCTTCCCAGTGGAACATGTCCAAAACATCTCTAAATAGAGGTGTCCAGGAGACATTCTAATCAGATGCCAGAACCACCTCAGTTGACTCCTTTCAATACAAAGGAGCAATGGCTCTGCAGTGGCGCAAAAAGCCACTATGCAGGTTATGCAAGGCAAAGGGGCGCTGCACTAAAGGGGACGTCAAAACAGTCTCTTTATAACATTTTTAACATTATTTTTAAAAACTGTATTAAGATCTGTAATTTTTACAACTAATATATAATGCTTTTTTGACCATATGACAGTGCAGAATGCCACAGACAAAGGGTGAAGGAGACAGACACGAGGTCAGTGATAGAGGAGACAAGTGATGACATCAGGTAGGAATAATTACATTAGGGAGGCAACAAAAACCTATACTGTATACCATGATGGTTTGAATTTCTGATGACCATCTTTCATTGTCTTCTTTCACGGAAAGTAACAGTTTAAATGTCATAAATGTTAAAACTCTGACATGGACTCCAGGCTGTTAAGATTTCATATTTTCGCTACATAAAATGTTGAGCACTGATTACCACTACTGTTATATATTTGTACTTTATTAAACTTCTTATTTGTTTATGATTGAAATGATCACCTGATATAATATGTAATATTTAAAAAAAATCTGTAATATTGCTACTGTATTTTCTAAGTGCATGACTAAGGGAGGAAAACTGTATGAGGCGGCAGGTAAAAAGGAGTGGGGGGGAGGGGGGCATTGATGTTTTCGCATCCGCCTCAAAAATATGTAGTTGCGCCCCTGCGGCTCTGCTCCAAGCTCCTCCTGGAGGATGGAGCTCCTCACCAAGCACCAGCCTTAGAGCTCCTTTCAGATCTGGTTATTTTAGTCGTGATCCAAACATCATGATCATACGTGAGGATTGGAATGTAGACAGTCAAGTAAATCCAGAGCTTTGCCTTTCCACTCTACTCTTTCTTCACCATGACAGACTGAAACAACACCCTCATTACTGAGGACAAGGCTCTGAGTTATCAATACATCTCGCACTCCACCCCATCATCACTAGTGAACAAGATGCCCAGACACAAAATCCTCCACCTGTGGCAAACACCCCCCAACCTGGAGGGGGCACTCCACTTGATTAAATTTTTAAATGGTTGAATATTTCCTCCACAGCTTATTGACCTTAGTAAACACTAAAATGATATCAGTTGATTTCATGGATAATAAGCTACAAGTTTTGTGTGGTAGTAGCTAAGAGTCATCCTCATCACAAGGGCTATCTGAATGTTTAACAGTTTTGTAACATCAAAACATTGTTAGCAACATTTCTCATCAACCAGTCGTCAGATTTTAATTAAACTTTCACACAACAAAGCACAGTCTTGAACATTATAGCAGTAAGAATATTTAAGATATCTTGTGTTTTTGATGCAGTTAAAGGTCTAAAAAAAACTTTTCTGCAGCTCTAATATTTGTCTAACACGATGAGCTGCTACAGGAACTCATGAACTGACTTCTGCTACTGTTGAACTCATGAGGTTAGGTTTTGAGTAATGCAGTGTGTATTAAAGTGATTCGGTTTTACATTAACACAATGGAAACAGGAAGATCCCACCCTGTAGATACAGATGGGTGCTGTGGGCTTACCTGTTTAAAGTATTTCTTGGTTTAAGCATTCACTCTATTACAAGACCAGTGGAAGATACATTTTAGTTGTTTTTTTTCCAGTCTCCAGGAGTTAGGTCTCTGTGCAGCTGACCACATCATGCAGTCCAATGTTTAATGAGTGTGTGGAGCACTTTAATTACACAAGCTGTAATAAAGCTCCCATTTAAAAGGTGGCACCGAAAACACTTCACACAAACAAGGCTGTGAATATTATCAAAAGCAGAAGAAAAACACGTCTTAATGTGGGGAGAAGCAACAAGATTCATACAGTTCATTACTAAGGTCGTTTTCAAACCGGATAGTCCGGTAGACTCGGTTCGACTGAGGACCAAAATTCAGAACATTTGTTTACATTTTCAGCTGGTGTGGTTCACACTGCACTCAACCTGTTCCCCTCCTCGCCTGTGGTGGCGCTGCACCAAGAACTACTGAAGGAAACAACATGAAAACCTCTGAAGAAGACACTTCTTCTTATTCTTATTCTTCTGGAAATAAAAACAAAAATGGTGTGGCATCAAATTTTAGCTGTTTTAGGATTACTATTTTGTCATTTTTCAACAATGATAGTATCAACTAGATTAAAGGTAAAAACATGTGGCCTGTTTTGTGGCCACGTTTGCCCTGTGCTGTAGTCCACTCCCTGATTTTGGAGCAGTCCAGTCCACTTGCATTCACACTGCATTTGAACTGCACCAGAGTTCACTTCAATTGAACCAAGACCTAAGTATTTAGGTGGACCAGAGTTCACTTTTTCGGTCCGTATCAGAGTTCGATTGTGCATTCATGTTTATTCAAGATGGTGCCGTTGTTTATGGTACGCCGTCTACATGCTCTCCTGTACTTTTTACTGTTGTTCGTGTTTTGCCTTTTTTTTCATCGACGATGCATCCTCGCTTCTGGTCTATGATCGCTCAACTCTTCTAAGTATACGAGACTCGCTACTCAACGCACCGACTACGGACAAATATGGACATTTTAAGCTTCCACCACCTCCACCTTTCCTGGCGCCTGTTCCAGCCTTCCTAAACCGCAACGCCAGCACGTCGCCACGTAACAAGCAACGCAAAAAACGTGGAACAAGAGCGGGAGTCCTGGTGAGATTTAAAAAGTATCTCTCCTCTCACAGTACGGCTACGGCTGACTTACCTCCTGAATTCAGCGTCTTTGATGTCCATCGTTCATTGATTCATCGCCATCGCTGCCTTGTTGCTGTCAATCATGACGTCAGCGATCAGTATCCATCTTGTCCCCCGGTGAGGACTATGAAGCGAGGCTGCGTTAAACAGAACCTCCGCCCGCTCGCACGAGCTGCGGGTGACGTAACTGGCTGTGTTCCAGTACGTGCAACACTGTTTAACGCCCTATCGATCACTAATAAAACTTTTATATTAAGTGATTTGATCTCAACTCATCGTCTGGATCAGTTTCTGATTACTGAAACCTGGCAAAAATTACACGACAACAGCTCCTTCTCTGAACTCCTCCCATCTGGCTGCTCCTACCTGAGCGCTCCGCGCGGGTTTGGGATAGGGGGAGGCCTGGCTGCTGTGTTCAGTGAGGCGTTCAAGTGCCGCCTGTTGCCTCAGAAAAACTACAACAGCTTTGAAATTATGTTGTTTGTGCTGGAATCTGCTAAACCTCTGCTGTGTGGGCTCTTTTATCGGCCACCACAATATAATAAGGACTTTCTCAGTGAGTTTTCAGAACTACTGGCTGAACTGCTGCCAAAATTTGACTCCATGCTTTTTTGTGGAGATTTCAACGCACATATCTGCTGCCCAAGTAATCAACTTGGATGTGAGTTTCAGGACCTCCTGGACTCTTTTAACCTGTCGCAATCTGTCTCAGGGACCACGCACAGTCAGGGTCATACACTGGACTTAATTATCTCCCACGGCCTTCACATATCTGCTGTGGAGATTCTGGACACCTGTATTTCAGACCACTTTCCCATTTTATTTGAATTTTCCACCCCTCCTGCACCGAAGGCTGTTCTCCCAGCACATCTCTGCCGCTCCCTCACCCCATCCGCTCAAAGTCAGTTCACTGATGCCTTTAAGGGCACTGACTTATGCCCCTTTTCCACCGGTCGGCACGGGTCGGATCAGATCGGCTCAGATCGGCTCAGTTCGGGTCGGGTCACATCTAAGTTCTGTTTCCACAGCTTTTTTGTACCCCTTCTGTGGGCGGGGTCCAGAATCCTACTCGTCTTACCACATGGTGGCAGTAGTGTTCCCTCAAGCTATTTACTAGTAGCCACCACTAGAAGAAGAACACGATAAAGGCTTTGACAGAATGTTGTGAAAGAGATGTCATGCTATAATGAGTACCTCATGAGCTGTAATTTTTAAACCCAATTCATAATCCTACCTTGTTGCCTTCTTTAAACCCATGTATTTTCCAATTTACTATTTTTACAATAAAGATGTATTAAAAACATTTTTTATTATTTAGTTATGCACAAGGTGCTTGATAAAGTTGCAAAACCATATTTGTCTGAGCTGCTTCAACCTTCCTGCCCTCCTCGATCTCAGATCAGCTGAGCAGTTGCTGCTGACAGTCCTCAAAACTAGGATGAAGCTCAGAGGTGACAGAGCGTTTGGCGTTGTTGCTCCCAGGCTGTGGAACTGTTCAGTGTCAGAGAGGCCTTCTCTCTTCCTGTTTTTAAATCTCTTTTAAAAACACACTTTTATTCCTTGGCTTTTAACACGTGATCTTATCTTTTATGGCATGTTAACACACCTGCAGTAAGACTGGTATATGTATTTATTTATTTTTGTATGCTTTTTATAGTTTTTAATTAACTTGTCTTTTATGTTATTGTACAGCACTTTGGTTGACCCTGTGGTTTTTAAAATGTGCTTTATAAATAAAGTTGATTGATTTAAAACATCACACTGTGATCTTTGAAACTGCCAGTGTCTCCCTGGCAAAGCATGCTGCTGGGCGCAGATGATGGATGGATGGATGGATGGTCTGTGAACACCTTGAGGAGCTGAAGGGGTGGATGTTGATACCTGTGTCTCCCTGGTAAAGTTGCTGCTGGGCGCAGATGATGGATGGATGATGGATGGGTAGATGGATGGTCTGTGAACTTTAACTTTAAACTGTCCAAAGGACTTTGGCCACTTTTGACTGTTTTTGTCTGACTTCATCCTAGAACCAAATAATTTATAACGTAATAACAGTTGAGCAGATTCTAATAATCTTTATGTTATGATTCTTTAAAGGTCAAATGCAAATGGAAAGTTCTCTTAACTTCCAGTATGGATTTAAACACTATACACACTTCACATTGTAAAATAAGTTTAGGAAATTGAATGTTCGAGGACACCACTTAAGAAAATATAACGTTTAATAGGAAAAGTTTGAAGTGACAAACAGAAGTAACAAATTTCCATCTGGTGTCTCACGGCTTCCTCCAGAAGACGACACAGGTTGTTGAATTCTGGTGATTTTCTTCTGTTGACTGTAAAAGAAAAATGTGGTTAATTTAGTCCAGAAACTGTTTTTTTTTTTTTTACTAACAGAATGTAATCACAGGATGTTCATGTACTGACTGTAACCCGTTGGAGTTATTTGAATTAATATTCAA
This sequence comes from Garcialebias charrua, assembly GCA_038048925.1. NCBI lineage: Eukaryota > Metazoa > Chordata > Actinopteri > Cyprinodontiformes > Rivulidae > Garcialebias > Garcialebias charrua. The sequence continues at coordinate 21,061 of JBBPBX010011678.1, forward strand.
TGTTTTATAGACATAAATGTGTCAAGCTAGCTTCAATTATTTTCGCCATAGTACTTTGTAACACTTATCATGAAATACCTAAAAAACCACACCACTGATATTGTCCAAATTAACACAGTGTAATCACAAGATGTCCATGTACTGACTGTAACCCGTTGGAGTTATTTGAATTAATATTCAATGTTTTATAGACATAAATGTGTCAAGCTAGCTTCAATTTTTTCGCCCTAGTACAGTACTTTGTAACACAAATCATGAAATACCTAAAAAACCACACCACTGATATTATCCAAACCAACACTGTGTAATCACATGATGTCCATGTACTGACTGTAACCCGTTGGAGTTATTTGAATTAATATTCAATGTTTTATAGACATAAATGTGTCAAGCTAGCTTTGATTTTTTTCGCCCTAGTACTTTTTAACACAAATCATGAAATACCTAAAAAACCACACCACTGATATTATCCAAACCAACACTGTGTAATCACATGATACTCATTTACTGACTATAACCTGTTGGAGTTATTTGAATTTATATTCGATTTTTTAATAATTTATTTTCGTAGTGCACGCACAGGTTTGGAAGAAGTCAAAGCGAACCTACTTTAAATGCAGCAGATTTGATCACTACGTGACATTATTAAAGGACGGTTAATCAGGAACCCTCGTGGTATAAAGTCAGCTATGAAATATATTTTTATATCTGTTCATTGAGCTACATTTTAAAGACATAAAGCCGCCCGCGCGCGTTGCTCGTGGCGATCCTACTTTTTAAAATCCTGCAGTTTTGAGCAGTACGTGATTTTATTAAGGACACGTTCAGCTGAAGACCCATCTTTGCTATAATTTTAAAAACAAATAATTCTTTTTACCATGTTTATCATGTAAAGTCCTGCCGTGTTCGCTTCCCTCTCTTCCGTGAAAACAGCTCGAGTCCACACAGACTCCTCCTTCCGGAGCGGGTGAGCACGCGTTGTCACCCCTCTGAAACCACACCAAAAATCTGGTGCGGCACAGCTCGGAATATCCGGTGGGGAAGGCGTAAAGTGGGTGTCTGCGACGCACATATGACGTAATATCCGACCTGTGCCGACCAGTGGAAAAGGGGCATTATGCTCTGCTGTCAGCCTGGACCTAGCCTGGCCCTCGCCTTCCTGCACAGCTCCACTCAATTCTCATTTCCCTTCACTGCACAGTCTGGGACTTCTCTCATAGACAACGATTTCTCCGGTAGATTTTTGACCGGACCAATCAGAGAACAGAAGGGGCGGAGTTTTTGGCCCCTAACCCACGCCCCCACCTGTCCCAGCGCAGCCAGCGAGCAGCCGCATGTTCTCATTCAAAGCGATGCAGGACTGTTTTATATGTGACACAAATTTATTAATTTCCCCTTCTTAATCCCTTATCTGGAGTTTTCTTTTGTTTTTTTCCCCAAAAGTCAAGTAATCGCTCCCTCCTCCCTCCTCCTTCTCCTCCTCACCCTCCGCTGAGTGTATGAACAAGGAAATGCCTCAGGTTGTCACGAGAGAATTAAAGTCAGGTTTTACGTTGCTGCCCGAGTCCCATCAGATTTCCTGGTCTTCTGGTGTGTTGGACCAGCGCTACATGGTTTTATTTTATTTTATTAGGACGTTTTATTAACATATAAACACAGAATATTCAGCGAGAGAAAATTCAGCAGGAGGCAGAGCTGAAGTCAAGTTCAGAAGACCACGGGGGAGCGCGCAGCCAACGAGCATTCGCATGTTCTCATTCAAGCGATGCAGGACTGGTTTATATGTGACACAAATTTATTAATTTCCCCTTCTTAATCCCTTATCTGGAGTTTTCTTTTTTTTTTTTTCCCCAAAAGTCAAGTAATCGCTCCCTCCTCCTTCTCCTCCTCACCCTCCGCTGAGTGTATGAACAAGGAAATGCCTCAGGTTGTCACGAGAGAATTAAAGTCAGGTTTTATGTTGCTGCCCGATCGAGTCCCATCAGATTTCCTGGTCTTCTGGTGTGTTGGACCAGCGATCCATGGTTTTATTTTATTTTATTAGGACGTTTTATTAACATATAAACACAGAATGGATGGAGCGAGAGAAAATTCAGCAGGAGGCGGAGCTGAAGTCAAGTTCAGCAGACCACGGGGGAGCAGCCATCAGCAGAGGCCACGCCTCCAGCAAGAATTGGTTGTCAATGGAGAAAGTCCAGACCCTTGTCTGAAGCGAAGTGAAGGACAAGGGTCTGGTTTTAACCAGGCTAGCCTGGACCCATCTCTACATCCTGAGGACTTCATCACCTCCTTCTATCACACCTGCACAACAATCTTGGACTCCATCGCTCCTCTCAGACAGGCTTCTTCAAAGAACAAACCACCCCCATGGCTCAACGAAACAACGCGGGCTCTTCAACAACGTTGCAGGAAAGCAGAGCGAAAATGGAGGCGCGACCGGCTTCATGTGTCCCAGGGAATACTGAGAGACTGTCTCTGTGATTATCAAAATGCTGTTAAGCAGGCCAAGTCATAGTACCTCTCCAATTTAATCTCCACCAGCTCTAACCGTCCGAGGACGCTATTTAGCACAATCCAGTCTGTCATCAATCCTTCTGTCAATGTTCTGAAAACTGCCACACAGTCTACCTGTGACGACTTTCAGAGCTATTTTGTCAACAAAATATATTCTATCAGGCAGAACATTGTCAGCCCATCAAACACTGTCCAGTCATGTGCGTCTGCAATAACCACTGCTGTTTTTGACGAGTTCGACCTGGTTTCACTCCCTCACCTCATCAAGGTGGTTCAGCAGATGAAACCAACAAACTGTTCTCTGGACATCATTCCCTCTAAAATGCTCAAACAGTCCTTTGATGTAATTGGTCCTTGTGTTTTGTCATTTATTAACAGCTGTCTATCTTCAGGTTATGTGCCATCTGCTTTCAAACACGCTGTGGTCAGGCCTCTTCTCAAAAAACCAGGCCTAGATCCTACAGCTCTCTCTAATTTCCGGCCAGTTTCCCATCTGTCATTTTTATCGAAGGTCCTGGAAAAGATTGTTTTTATTCAAATTCAATCTTTTCATGAGCACAACAACCTGTTTGAAAAATTTCAGTCAGGTTTTTGAGCTCGTCACAGTACTGAATCTGCACTGCTCAAAGTGCAGAATGACATTCTTCTGTCCCTGGATGCCAAAAACCCAGTTCTGCTGGTGATGTTAGACCTCTCAGCAGCTTTTGACACCGTCGACCATCAGGTTCTAATCAATCGCTTGTCTCAGCTGGTTGGCCTCCAGGGAGCTGTGCTTGAGTGGTTCAGATCTTACCTAACTGGGAGAACTTTTTCTGTCATGATAGGTGATCTGTCCTCCTCTTCATCAACCCCTCTGACCTCTGGCGTACCACAGGGATCTATTCTAGGGCCAGTCCTCTTCTCTACATGCTGCCATTAGGATCAATCATCACACGTCATAACCTGTCTTTTCACATGTATGCAGACGATTTACAAATCTATCTGCCAGTCACTCCCAACCCCTCACTCAGTTCAAACACTCTTGTCAACTGCTTAAATGACATTAAGCACTGGCTCTCTCAAAACTTCCTCCACCTAAACACAGATAAAACTGAATGCATTTTATTTGGTGCACCCGGTGACACCAGCAACATCCTTCCCAGTCCCAGTTTTGGTTTTCCCCTCCCCCACTTCAACCCGGTGGTCAGAAATCTTGGAGTGCAGCTTGACTCCAACTTAAAGCTTGATAAACAGATCAGTTCTGTTGTCAAGACCAGCTTCTTTCAGCTCCGTCTGCTCTCTAAAGTAAAGTCACTCCTCAGCCGTAGTGATCTGGAGAAGGCCATCCATGCCTTTGTGACCTCCAGACTTGACTATTGTAATGCTTTGTATGTTGGTATTAATCAATCCTCCATCTCCCGTTTACAGCTTGTACAGAACTCTGCCGCGCGCTTTTTGACCAACACACGAAAATATGAACACATCACTCCTGTCCTGTCCTCTCTACACTGGCTCCCGGTTCAGTTCAGGATACAGTTCAAGCTGCTGCTGTTTGTTTTCAAAGCTCTGAATGGACTCGCACCTCTCTACATCTCAGAACTTTTGAAAGTCCATCAGCCCAGCAGAGCTTTACGATCTGCCAGTCAACACCTGCTGGAGGTGCCTCGCTCAAGGTACAAACAATGGGGAGACCGGTCCTTTTCTGTTGCCGGCCCAAAAGCCTGGAACAGCCTCCCCCTTGAGCTGCGTGCCACCTCTGATCTGACTCTGTTTAAATCCAGACTGAAGACCCACTTGTTCAAAAAAGCTTTCAGTGTGTAACTTTTATTACTTTGGTATTTTAGTATGTAGCTTTTTTATTTCCATTGCCTCTTTTTATTGCTGTTACTTTTATTCTATTTTCACTGATTTATTGTACCGGTTTTTTATATTTTCTGTCCTGTTAAGCACCTTGGTCAATGCAAGGCATTTTAGGAAGGTGCTATACAAATAAAGTTTATTATTATTATTATATTCACACCTCCCCAAATGAACCACACTTTCTAGGCAAATGGACTAGAGTTCGATTAAAGCGGACTAAACAGGTCTGGTGTGAACGCACCCTAAGAGACTGCTCGCACAAACAGTGTTAAAAGAAAACTCACACTGTTATCAAGTGTATGTGTCTACTACACAACACGTTATGTATCCTCTCCCCTGTCCGTTTGTCTGGGGAACGCAGTAACTGTTTATGCTTATTTTTTACAACTGATAGCCATCAGCAACAACATTCAACAGTCTACATAGAGAGAGATAGTGACTGTTTTTTATTAGTTTTGACAAAGTAGAAGTTTCTGACGATAATGGCCTGAGATGTTTGTTTCTGTGTGGTTTCCCACTTTCATGATGGCTTTTTTTCCGTTCAGTATAAAAGTGGATTTTTAAAATCCATCGATCCATTCATTTTCATTTTGCAGGTTGCAGGGATTTGCGGGAGACAGAGTACATCCTGGACATGCTGCATGTCCATCACAGGGCCGGTCTTGTAGATAATTTTAAAACCACTGAAAATTAATTTATTTCAATAGAAATAGTTCCAGAGCACTATCCAGCTTTTCATCAACATCTCTTGAATATTGGCACTAAATGCTCTCAGTTATTGTTTTTAAAAAATATGTAAGAAGGAAATAAACTGGGGGAACTAACATTGATAGTTTTTCTTTTCTTTTCGAATTGAAAAAGACTTCTGGACAGAAGTCGAAACGTTTTCTGTTACAAATAAAGTCCAGTTGATCTTGAATTGAACGCCTTTTTGATTTATCATGTCCTGGATGAATCTTCACCAGCATATGTTGGGATTGTACCTTTAAATTGGTATAGAACGGGCCTTGTTGAGGTTTGGACACAAGGACAATCCTATTTTCCAATTCCTCATGAAAAAAAAAACATTTCAGTTTACAGTAATTTAACAGCTGACACAGCTTGTAAGAGCATTACTGCCACCAGTCAAACCAGTGTGTGAAACTCTGGACAGATGAGATAAATACTGAAGCACTTGTGTTTAGATGATCCAAACATGGACTAAAAACATGTATGTATGAGGTCTCAGTAGACACTATTTACTCAGAACTGAGTTAGCAAAGTGGCAGGCTGTACAAACAAACATATTTAGCTGGCTTTGCCAGTGGAGCTCACGAAAGTAGATTTTTATTTATACTATAAATACTCACTTGAATAGAAGCTGTTTTCACAAACGAGCCAAAGTTGTTCAATTTTGATCAGTCTTCTCAGTTTGAATGACTTCTGCAATAATGTGACACATTGGAAAATACTATATTCCCTAAGATCTCCTTTTTTTTCTTTCAAATTCATATTCATTGCACTTTGTTTTTTATTATTTGCTTTGCTGTATGATATGACTGGAAGGGCATTACACAAAGATCATCTGAGGTGCTTAAACACATTACTAAAGATTAAGTCAGCCTTGCGGAAAGGCCCGAGTAAAAAAGAAATAACTGGCAATCAAAAAAGTGTCTGTCAAGAAGAGAAAAAGGCAAGATGAAAGAACATGTCAAGGGAAAGATGATATCTCTTCAGAGCCCTAGGCAGATGCACGCGCACACACACAGAACAACACCGACACACAAGTAAACACACACCCTCTGACAGAGTTTTAATAAAACCTGTCCGACGCCCTCTCCTTAGGTAAAGTGTGAATGATGGCCTGGATAGACTCCAGGCTGAGCTTCAAACAGCCAGACTCTTACACAGACAGACAGGAAGATCAGCCCTGACTGACTTTCATGCATCTTGCTTGGCTTCACCCAAATACTTGGCTGCCTTTGTTTTGAACTCGTTCTCGGTGATGGGGCGGCACACATACTTCTCTGTATGAATATGTGCTGAAACACTGTACCGTTCTGCTTTTTCTACCTGGGAACACAAACAACAAGGGTGGTGTGTTTATAGGTGTGTGCATACGTGCATGTGCGTGTGTGTGTGTGTGTGTGTGTGTGTGTGTGTGGGGGTGATATCAAGAAAAGCAAACATCTTGATGAAGACTCTTTTTGTGGGGGCATAGTTGCTTTGGAATCACAATCATTGCAGAAAATCCTTCATCAATATTTGTGGAGTCAAGAGGGTGAGTTTGTGTTTGATGGAAGGTCACCTGTTTCTAATTACCTGCAAACATTCAGCCTTGATTTGACTGTTTCCATAACTACGTTTATTTGATTTTAATTGCTTTTTGTTGAATTATTGTCCTCTGCACTTTATTTGTTGTCTGTTTTAAAACAGGTTTCTCTTGAAAATGAGTCCTTGGGACTCAATGGCTACGTTCACACTGCAGGTCTTAATGCTCAATTCCGATTTTTTTTTTTTTATCGAATCTTTTGGTGTGAACGTGCACAATACATTTTAAATGTGACCTGCGTCAGACCTGCATGACTCCAGTGTGAACGATCTACATTGCAGAAGCGACCCGCATGCGCAGAAGAAAACGTGTCTCAGAACGTGACGTGACACGCAGGCTGTGAGTTGCTAGTTTGGGCTTGTTTTCATGGGGCAGGTCGCTTGTTTTTGTCGAGAGATCTGTCAACACTGCTGACGCAGCACCCTGTGTTTGAGGAAGTAAACGTGGACACGCGTGACAGTTTTCAGTGTGTGTTCGGTAATTTTGAAGTTGTTGTCCAATCGGGGAAAGCCAAACATCCAAATGATTAAAGGCAAAAGAAAACTGAGAAGAAAGCGAGCGGAATTTTTATGCCTGGTCCCCACCAAACTTGTCAGAACGCTCCTGCCGCCCCCTTTTGGCCGCTTGTCACGTCCCCACATAGCCACTGGAGACCGTCTGATGACGCGCACTGGGGGTGGCAGAGGGGAGGGGGTCTAGCTCGTTTTCCGGGTCAGTTGCTGTGTTTACTGCAGCTCCGACAGTCTTTTCACCTCTTGAGGTGAGATTAAAACGTTTTTTGATGTTTGGGGTGATCAAACGCTGGAGTGGACAGCTGTAACTGGTTAAAATGCCAAGTTTCTTACCGGAGTTTGGTTCCAATTCATGGAGGCTCCATCGGGTAAGTTTAAAAAGTAAAAAAAAAAGTCCCGTTGTCGCATAGCAGAGGCTCTCCCGACTGTTTGCTGGACGCGTCGAGCCACCAGAGATCGAATTTTATGACGTTGGCGGCTCGACGCGTAGGTTGCTTTGGACGCGCGCGTGCGTGGAAAGGAACTGCAGCGTGCCGTCGCGCCGCTTCAATCACTCAAAACGCGCCGCTTCACGGTTCGCCGCGACTCCACGCGTCTCCCCATAGACTTTGAATGTAAACCGGCCGCTTCAGTGCATTGGGTAACCGGCATTAGTGATGGCGATTTCTGGAGCTGTGGCTGCTACCTCTGTTCAGAGTGGTGTGTGACGTCAGTCTCACATCACTGCAAGTACAGAGAGCTTGTCCCCCCCTTGCCCCCACCCCACTCTGAGCTGCCGCTACTGCGTGTCCCCTCTGTCTGTACAAACACGCGCGGCTCAATTAAATGAGCCGCACAGTTCTGCAAAAGTCAGATGTAAGTCACATGAGCGTTCACACTGCAGTCGCTTTGAAAACATCAGATATATATCCGATTTAAAACCACATACTGAAACGGCCTGGGTCAGATTTGAAAACATCGGATTTGTCGCGTTCAGACTCTCATAAAAAAATTGGATATGGATCAGATGGGGCAAAAAAAATTGGATTTGGGTCGGATTTGCCTGCAGTGTGAACGTAGCCAATGAGACTAACCTGTATAAATAAAGGTTGGATGGAAAAACCCCTAAGTGTGTGTGTGAGTAAGTGTGTGTGTGTCTGTCTGTCACTGTTTGTTAATTCAATTTAGTTCATTTATATAGCAATTTTTTTTATTTTATTTTTTTGAAGCCGATTTATGCAGTTTCCGGTTTAGCTGCGGTAGCAGCGGAGGCTACGGCTTGCCCTGTACTCTCTAAAAAAGCTAAGTCTAGTCCTCTGGACATTCAAAAAACAAAACAAAACTTGTTGGACCAAGCTGGACAGGCAGCAGCTGCGGAAAAGTATAGCTGTTTTATGGACGGCGGTTTTACGACGTAAACAAATGGAGAATCCGGAAGGGAGGGAGGAATGAGGAAATGCCCTGATGCATGCTCAATAATCCAGGTAGACAAATCTAAAAAAAAGCTACCATATTCGTCGGATTATAACACGCTTCTGTGTATAACACGCTTTGTCCAATTATTGTCAATATATTGGAAAAATCCGTAAATAACACGCTTTGACGCATAACACGCATCTATTATGCGTCACCGCTACGCGACGCGTCAGCGCTTCATTTGCCCTGCTTAAAATGGCTGCCACAGAAACGAGCCGGCATGAAGGAATTTACAAGAAAACACGGTAAAAACTATTATTTCTTTGCTGAGAAAAAATATATTTCATAGCTGACATTATAGCACAAGGGTTCCTGAGCTTAACCGTTTCTTAATCAATTCACGAAATGGTCTAATCTGCTAGATTTAAATTGTTTCGGTTTGACTTCTTCCAAAACACGTCTCGTGCGCTACTAAAATAAATTATAAATAAATCGAATTTGATCTCAAATGTCTTATACAAGTCAACAGCTTGTAAATTACAGTATACCCATATAATTACCCTCTGTAAGCCTAAAAAATATCCTAGTGGTTTAAGAGCTGTTTATCTAAACAGTAGGTATCTGTTTACGTTAAGTGCTAACAGCTAAATGGGCAATTTTTAAAAAAATCTCTAAATATCTTCTTCAGCTAACAACAGTTTGTAAATTACCACCAAATTATGCTCTGTAAGTTTCAAGAAAATCTGCAGTGTGGTTTACGAGTTATCTTGCTAAAAAAAAAAACAGCTAACCTCACAGCTATAGCAGCTACATCCAGAGCAGGAGGCGGGCAGCGCCGCAGCGACAGAGTCAGTCCGACAAGAGGAGGCTTTTTTCGGACACATGAGCTAGAAACGGTCTGTAAGTGGCCCCCTAGCGGACAAAAGTGGTACTGCATGATTTTTTGCCCAAAATGAAAAACGGCGATATCAGAGCCAAAAATTGGTCTAAAAATATGGGGGGAAAATTCATAAATAACACGCAGGGCATTCAAATTAGTAAAAAAACTGTGTGTTATACCCCGAAAAGTACGGTAAGTCTGGTCCTCTGGACATTCAAAAAAAGAAAACAAAACAAAGCAAAAAAATGGTTTTCACCAGCATTTCAGAGTAGGAAATTAACTATTTTTTCCCTTCATTATGGCTCCAAATGTATGTGTTTTTTGATAATTATGTAGGGTACTGTGTTAGGATAGGCTAAGTGCTTGGTAAAATACAGTACTGTACTGTACGTATAAGGTGCAGTTTGGACGTATGTTTTGAGTTACGTCAAAATTTGAGTTACAACGGA
>JBBPBX010011678.1:31312-55501 GCA_038048925.1 Garcialebias charrua
TATCCTACCATGTTATTGTTAACATCTTTAGGACATTGTAAATATTGTAATTACTTTTTTCGTCTTCTTTTTTTTCCACTTTTTGGTACGTTTTTGTGTACCCTTATTGCATGCTTTAGTATTTTCTTGTTGGTTTTCTTCTTCTTTTTTTCTTTTTTTTTTTTTAGCGAGTCAAATCATTTTTTCTCATCCTAAGCATTTCATTGTACAGCCTTGTGTTGACCTTGCGTTGACCTTGAGTATATATGACAAATACACATGACTTGAACTATATATTATAACCATCAAACAAAACTAAATGTATTACAGAAAAAAATCTACAATTAACCCTACGGTTAAAACTAGCAGTCTTGAAGAATTGCTAATGCTACGACTTGCATGCCAATGTTTTAAAGCAAGATTGTGAAATATGTTAGCTCTCACCAATGTTTACATCATTATTTGTTCATTTGAATTATTTATAGATCCTAAAATTGATTAATTGATAAGTTCATAGATTTAAATGTACATATAATGATTAATCAACTAATAAAATCTATTAACATGTAATACACTGGAAATGCATAGGCAGGTGAATAAAAAATCTGTCCAAATGTAAATTTGCATTTTTTAAAGTGTAAATGTATATTATTGTGATTTTATTTGTTTTTCAGTGTATACATTTTTGTTTTAAATTCAGCCGCAACGATATGTGGACAACTGTGTAGTTGGGTGCATCAGTTTATGTGTGTGGGGGAGGGGGTTGATGAGCAAGAGGCTGAGTAAGCAGCCAGACCTCCATGAAGAGGCCTGTCTGTTTGATGTGATCCTGCCTGGCAAGCCAACAAACTGCTCTGCACATTGGACTGACATCCCCAAATACCTCTGTGATTTTGGTCTCTTGCTTGTGTTTGTGTGTGTGTGTGTGTGTGTGGGTGGGGGTGGTAATTAGTGATGACACAACAAGATGAGGCTGGGCAATGTCATGTGGGAATACATGTTGACTGATCTGTCATCTGGCGAACACGTCAGAGAGATGGTGGCAGCGTGGCTCAGAGTGGCGTTAATAAAATGGCAGAGAGACAGAAACAAGGAACAGATGGAGGCCATCTCCTTTGAACTTTGATCCAAAGAGTAAAGACAAGGCAGAGGTCTACATCTTTATCATTTCTGCTGTCAAAATCACATGCTCATTTTGAACATGGTTCCAGCCAGTAAGACTCGACCATCAGAGGACTGAGCAGAGACATCTGAGAGGCTCTGTGAGACCAGCAGTCAAGTAAAATCAGCATCAACGCCTCTTTGCTGGACTCCATTCTGCAGGCAACATTGTCCAAGTTCACACTAAAGGAACATTCTCAAAGTTCATGTCACTGAGATTATAACTGAAATAGTTCATGCTCCTTTCCCAAGTATTTATACTTTTTAAAACATAAGCACATCCAGCATGGCAAAGGCACTTCTTGAAAATAATTCCCCTCAACAAGAAAGTTCTGCCTCCCACACCACACAATCTGTGTTTGAACAGGTCCAGACACAAGGTAACATGATTCATTTGGATGTGAGAATAAATCTGACTATAAACTTATGGTGTGTTGTTATAATCCTTCATTTTAAACTGTCCTGCAGCAATTACAGTGTTTAAGTGGAGAAATACACTGTAGATGCAAATTAGTAGAGTGGGTTGTGTATACATGTATATACAAAATACAAACTTAAACACACATGCAAAAAAATAATATTTATGACTAACTTCATCCATCCATCCATCCATCCATCCATCATTTTGAACAAGAAGGAACCCCATACATCTCCTTCCCAGTGGCACCTCTCATCTCTTCCTGAGGGATCCCAAGTCATAGAAAATATAAAATCCATCTGGTAAGTCCTGGGATTGCCACAGACTCTCCTCCACATAGGATGTGTCCATAAACTTTGCAGAAAAAAATGGTTAAGGAGGTAACCTGATGATCAGAGGTCCTGGATGATGCAGTCTTTCTACCACTGAGCCCAGTCACTGATTCTGAAGAAACTGATTTAATTTGCTTGTATGTGGGATCTTGTTCTTTCAGTCATTCCTATTGCAACACCATAGGTGAGAATTACAGCAAAGATTAGCAAATTAATTCAGCTCAGTAACTTCTTCACCAAAACAGACTAAAACAATTTCCTCAATTCTGCAAGCAAAGCACAAAGTAAAAAATGTCCTGATGCATACTCAATAATCCAGGTAGAGGAAAAGGAGGAGGCCAGACCCAGACCAGTGGTAATTCCATATGTTGCAGGGGTTTCAGAGAAACTTGAGACATTTATTTTCTAAGCCTGACATCTCAGTAGCTTTCAAACCATAAAATACATTGTGGCAAAGACTGGTTCATCCCAAAGATCCAGTCCCCCGGCACAAACAGAGTACCGTATTATCCGGTCTATAAGTCGCACCTTTTTGCCTAATTTGCATGCCCTGCGACTTATAGAGAGGTGAGACTTGTTTATGGATTTTCCCCCATATTTTTAGACCAATTTTTGGCTCAGATATGACCGTTTTTCATTTTGGCAAAAAATGGTGCACTACCACTTTCGGCCGCTAGGGTACACCAACCGTTCCCCCCTCATGTGTCCGAAGGCAGCCTCCTCTGGTCGGACTGACTCTGTCGCTGCCCGGCCTCCTGCTCTGGAGGTAAGTTAGCTGTGTTTGTTAGCAAAAACGGTTACTATTTATCTAAATAACTCATGAACTACCAGACAGATTTTCTTTAAACTTACAGAAAATAATTACTGTGTGATCATTTACAAACTGTTAGCTGTTGGAATTGTTTGAGATAAAATTCAATCTTTTAGCTTCGTAAATAGCTCGTTGTTTTTCCGGAGACTATTTATCTAAATAAGTCATGAAGTACAGAACAGATTTTTATCAAACTTACAGAAAGTAATCACAACATGGACATTTACAAACTGTTACCTGTATGAGACATTTGAGCTAAAATTTTATTTATTTATAATTAATTTTTGCAGCGCACGCGACGGTTTGGAAGACGTCAAAGCGAAACAATTTAAATCCAGCAGATTTGACAATTGCGTTCATTTATTAAGGAAAGGTTGAGCTCAGACACATCTTTGCTATAATTTTCAGCAAACAAATAATTGTTTTTACCGTGTTAATCTTGTTAAAAGTCCTTCTGTGCATGCTCCTGTGGCCACCATTTTCAGGAGGGCAAATGATGCGCTGACGCGCCGCGTAGCGGTGATGCATAATAGATGCAACTTAAATAGAGGTGCGACACGTTTATGGGGTTTTCCAATTTATTGCCAATAATTGGACAGTGCAACTTATAGAAAGGTGAGACTTATCAGGCGGAAAATACAGTAATATTGTGTATGCTGTTCAGTGTCAATGTGATCCGTCTTACATTGGGGAAACTAAACACTGGCCGAAAGGATGGCCCAGCACAGAAGATCAACATCATCAGGTCAGGACTCTGCGGTCTACACTCATCTCCAGTCCAGCGGTCACTCTTTCAGGGATGAAGATGTTCACATCCTTGATAGAGAGGAACAATGGTTTGAAAGAGGAGTGAAGGTGTCTGCTAGATCCTATCCCAACCAGACTGTTTAAAGAGGTATTTCCCCTAATTAATGTCCACATTTTGGATCTACTGAATTTGTCTTTCATGAATGATAATGTACCACAGCACTTTAAGGTCGTTGTAATTAAACCTTTACTTAAGAAGTCTGACCTTGATTCAGAAATTCTGGCCAATTATAGACCTATATCTAACCCAACGTTCATTAAAAAAATTCTAGAGGAAATAGTTGCAGGTCAGATGTGTAAACATCTACATGTACAAAGAAATAATCTGTTTGAAGAGTTTCAGTCAGGGTTTAAAGCTCATCATAGCACAGAAACTGAACTAGTAAAAGTTACTAATGATTTTCTTGTGGCTTTAGACAATGAATTTGTGTCTATACTGGTCCTGTTAGACCTCAGTGCTGCATTTGATACAGTTGATCACAATATTTTATTACAGAGACTTGAATATGATTTGAATAACAGGAACAGCTCTAAAATTGTTTAAATCATATTTTTCCCATTTATTCCATTTTGGAAATATAAATAATGAATTTTCTTCATACACCAAAGTTAGTCATGGAGTTCCTCAGGGCTCAGTGCTTGGACAAGTACTTTTTACTTTATACATGCTTCCACTGGGTAAAGTTATTAAACAGTATGGGATAAATTTTTATTGTTATGCTGATGATACACAATTATATTTGTCCATAAAACTCAATTAATACAACCAGTTACTTAGACTACAAGCATGTCTTAAATACATAAAAACCTGGATGACCCTTCATTTTCTGCTTTTGAACACAGACAGTTTTGGGTATGTTAATTAGGTGAAAAGTTTTGCGTTGACACGGATCTGCTCGAATTTCCCCCCTCCCTCATGCCCCCCCCCCTTCACCCACTGCGCATGCGTGCTGCCTCACTGCTGGCTGTCTGCTGTGTTCTTCTGGGCTAAAAGTTCAGCTAACAACAACTTAACAACAAGTTAAAGCTGGATTTTGGATAAGAGTCGACAGATTTGACACCAAGTGGGTCCCGCTTCATCTAACAAGCTGCACACCAGACGCTGAGTGGACTGTGGACCAGAACCGAGTGACGATGAGGATGATGTCGGACTTTACTCCGTGATAAACAGCTGACTTACAGCAGGTAAATCAACGTTCTTAATATAATGTTTGCTTGTGTTTACTTTGATCACACAACAACTGAGTTTTTATTTATTTATTTCTGCCAGGTGGAGAAGCTGTTCGTTCCAACAAACAGGCAGACCGGTTCTGATGGGTCCAGATGAACACACAGCAAGAGTCCAGTTCATTAACGTAGTTACAGTTCGGTTCACGTGTTTTAATAGTGTTCAGTTTAATTCTCAGTGTTTGTGTTACGTAAAGTTTGTGGTGCTGAATAAATAAATAAATAAAAAATAAACCTGGTGTCTTCATTTTCACACCACGTTACGCACTGTTTAAAAAATGTAACGAGTCCAGATAGATACTGTAGTTCAGATAAATTTAAACATCTCCCACGCCAACATAAATACTGTTTATTATTGTTAAACTGTTATATTTTGCAGCGTGACACGTGAAATGTCAGACTGTCCTGTCTGTCCGCGCGTGCGAGCTGCGCGCATGTGGTTGACACAAAAGATCAGCAGAGATGTTTACATTATCAACGGGGGTCAGCGAAAAAGTTCCACCCTGAGAGGTGGATCAGGAAAGTATCGGATGCAAAGAGGGGGGCCAGTGAACTCGTGTCAACGATAAGCAAAGACGCAAAGAGAAAGTAGCGGCTCCACTCAAAATACGCGCCGTGTAAACAGGGCCTTAGCTGACATTAATCTGGTCTGCCATTCTAATGTTAAAAATCTTGGTGTTATTTTTGATCAGGACATGTCTTTTATCCCCAATATTAAAAACATTACTAGAACCGCCTTCTTCCACCTGTTTAATATCACTAAAATTGGAAACATCTTATCTAAAAATGATGCAGAAAAACTGGTTCATACGTTTGTCACATCTAGACTGGACTATTGCAATGGTTTATTATCTGGTGTCCAAATACTTCTTTAAAACATCTTCAGTTAATCCAAAATGTTGCTGACAGTCTTAACTGGAGTTAGTGGGAAAGATCACATATCTCCAGTTTTAGTTTCTCTCCATTGGCTCCCTGTCAAATCCAGAACTGAATTCAAAATCTTACTTCTAACCTACTAAGCTCTCAACAACCTAGCTCCATCTTATATTACTGACCTTATTATTCCATTTTTTTTTTCTAACAGAGTGCTTCATTCTCAGGATGCAGGTTTACTTGCAATTCCTAGAGTTTCCAAAAGCAGAATGGGAGGAAGCTCTTCCAGTTATCAGGCTCCTCTCTTGTGGAACCAACTTCCAGTTTCTGTCCGTGAGATTGACACATTGTCCAGTTTTAAAACTATGCTTAATTTTTTTTCTTTTTCATTGAGCCACGAGAACTCATTTTCAACAGAGACCTGTTTAGGGAGCAGATGATGGGGGTTGAGGGCCTTGCTCAGGGGCCCAGGGTGGGGTGAATGAGGGTGGAGGCAGGTGTGGGTGTTTCACCGTTTCCACCCACATTTTTTGATGTTGTCGGTACTGGGGCTTGAACCGGCGATCTTCTGATCACAGGCCCACAATCTCTAACCTCTGCGCCACCACTCCCCCAAGACTTTAAGACTTTCCTTTTTGATAAATCCTATAGTTAGTGTCGGCTTGGGTTTCCTGAGCTGTCCCTTAGTTATGCTGCTACTGCTGGAGGACAAATTGGCCACATTTCTTCACTATGTTACAGTCTTTATTTACTCTGCAGATGGTCACTTGTCCCGAGCCTGGTTCTACTCGAGATTTCTTCCTGTTAAAAGGGAGTTTTTCCTTTCCACTGTTCCCATTGTGCTTACTCAAGATGTAAGACAGTGACAAAGTGAAGATTCAACGTGTCTGCTGGCTTCTTTAGATAGAGAACTTTACTAATTGGCTTTTTTATGTATGTGAATGTTCCTGTAAAGTGTCCTGAGACAAATTAGTTGTGATTTGGCGCTATATAAATAAACTGAATTGAAATGAAGGAAGCCAGCTTTGTAAAGAGAAACCATCCATCATTAAATGGGGTGGAGACCTCTGTGTCCAATTGTCACCTTCTTACCATTTTGTTACTGCTAGTATCACTCAGCCCTCTATGAATAGCATGTGACCACCAGGGCACTAACAATCAGTTGTCAGGTTGATGGTCCTCATTTTACATGTGAACACCAGCAAAACAATTGACCAACTATGAGAAGGTGCTATTTATAAGACTGAGTTTGTTGCAGCTCCTCAGGCTGAAGAAGTCTTTTGGATAAAAGGAAACATTTCAAGAGGAAGAATCCGTACAGAGGACCAGACTTAACCTTGTTAGAAAATAAAAATTTCTATATTCTCAAACGTATGCCCTTGCGACATGTAGTCATTCCCAATCCAGAGGGAGTATCGTTTCTTTTCTTTTTTGCCTTGAAAATAAGAAAGACCGCAAGAAACTACTTACTGTACCTTGCACTGTATGGGGAAATCGAGGCACACTCCAGACCCAAAGCTGGGGAAGAGCTGGCGGACATGTACCAGGTGGTCCAGCCTTGGGTGAAGGAACTCAGCGGGGCCAAGCCTGAAGCTCCAAGAGGCCACCTACACATGAATCCACCACCTGCTGTGAAATCAGCCCATGTTGGGTTGCAAGGATGTGCTGCTCGATGTGCTGATTTCTTGAGTCATAGCTCTAAATACACTGATACAACCACATGACATTCCCTCCCTGTTTTCATATGTTTATTTTAACATTCTGTCTACCTGAGCTCTGTTCAGTGAATCATTAAAAGTGTTGTTAACAGTACCATTGATGAGAGCCTCAGGATGTTGATTCTTTTCTTGCATTTGCTTTTCTTCGGGTGATGACGAGCTGATTTGGTACAAACTCACACAGACACACTAGCTGTGTCAGCAGAGTCTGACAGGTGAAGAACAGGCCGTCTTTCTGTGCCTGGCTTAGAACGGTCCAGAGGTGGGTTGTTTCACCGCAGCCTAATAAACCTAGTTTCTTTCACAGGCAGATAAATGGCTTCAGGGTAAAAAGTGCAATGGTGCTGACAGGAGAGGAATGATTCTGCTGGCCAGTCTCAATTCCACAGGCAGGGGGGGCAGGCAGGGGCCACAGAAAAACAAACACTAAGATGGACAGCCAGGGATGCAAATGACAGTCAGTAAGTTAATAAATAGAAAAGTTAAATGGGATCAATCAAGTGTAAGAAAGAGATTTGCATTTTGATCCAACTTGGTACAGTTGTGTTCATCGTTTCTGTGTATATTTTGTCATTGTGAGACAAAGAAGTAACTGTTCTTTGTTTACTTGACAAGGCCGTGGACGCCATGGTTAGCATCAGCTGTTGTTTTATATGGCTGCCACTGTGTCTCCTATCTTTCCTGGCACTGCCAAACCTGATCAATATATTTTATCTGTTATCTTTATACACTTCTTCCTTTTCAGTTTGCAGGGCTCGCTGGGGCCCGTGTCCAGCAGCAGCAGTCACTGTGTAAGAGTTTTGCGACACCTTGAACATCTCATAAGTCCATCACAGAGCCAAAAGGAGACAAACAAGACAAACAACTATTTACAATCTCACTCATACCAAGGAACAATTTACAGTAAAAAAAAAAGTGACTACATTATTATCTGTTTACATGAGAATGACCTCTGGAAATGTTATGTGGACCTGCTGTAGTTTCGCAAGGTTGCCATATAAGAAATTATGAACTTATTTTAAATTATGATTTTTTTGTTATTTTTTAATTATTGTATTCTGACCCAAACTGTCATCTGTGCTGAGTGAGGGTGTTGTAAGATGAGGTGTGTGTTGTGTTTGGTGAACATGTGCACAGAAAGGAGGGGTTTAAACAGTTGTATTTATGTTTATCTGGCAACCTTGATTCCAGGCTCAGCTGCATGCATCACACATGCAGCCTGGTTAAAACCAGACCCTTGTCCTTCACTTTGCTTCGTACTAGGGTCTGGACTTTCTCTATAGAGAACCGATTCTTGCTGGAGGCGTGGCCTCTGCTGAGGTTACCCAATCGTTAACGTTTGGCCGTGACGTATGTTGCGCGGAGCTGCAACATATGTCATGTTAGCCTGTCCAGTCCAGTTAGCCTGGCGAGGGCTGTTCAGATAAACAGCTCAGAAACCACTCGGTGGATATTTTTTTCTGCTACCAGTGTGTAATTATATGGCTTTAATTTACTGACTGTTGGCCTGGATGAAACATTTGAGATAAAATTCGATTTTTTATAATTTATTTTCGTAGCGCCCCCAAGGCTGTCTGGAAAAAGTCAAACCGAAACAATTTAAATCCAGCAGATTTGACCATTTTGTGAATTGATTTAGGAACTGTTAAGCTCAAGAACACTTCTGATATAACGTCAGCTATGAAATATAGTTTTTTCTCAGCAAAGAAATAATAGTTTTTTAACGTGTTTTCTTGTAAATTCCTTCGTGCAGGCAGCCATTTTGAGCAGGGCAAACTGCGCATGATATCGACGTCGTTCAAAACTCCGCCTTCGGCTCTCTGATTGGTCCAGAAACTCTGCCTTCTGTTCTCTGATTGGTCCAGAAACTCTGCCTTCTGTTCTCTGATTGGTCCGGTCAAAAATCTGCCGGCGAAATCCTTGTCTATGGGAGAAGTCCCAGACGGAGCAGTGAAGGGAAATGAGAATTGAGCGGAGCTGTGTAGGAAGGCGAGGGCCAGGCTATGACATATGCAGTGTTTGCATGATCAATGTTACAGTCAAACTGGCCAAAACAGGAACGGCTCTTCAGACCTGGGGTTTGCTCCTATATGATGAAAAAGGACGAGTATTTTCAGGTCTCCGTGTTTTAGTCATTGGCTTTGTCAGCTGATGATTTGATCTGATGTAATGATGATGGAATAAAAAGCATTATATGAATGTTTATGAAAGTGTGAATGAGACATGCATCAAAGTGCTGTGCAGAACAGACAGCAAACAAATAAAAATGTTAAACCTTCTCACGGAGAGGCATCAGCTTTAACAACTACCATACACATGCAAAAGTCAAATATCTGAATGTGAATACCTCAAAAGCAGCAACATCAGTGTTCTGCATGTACACAGTGTTCTGCATGTACACAGTGTTCTGCATGTACACAGTGTTCTGCATGTACACAGTGTTCTGCATGTACACAGTGTTCTGCATGTACACAGTGTTCTGCATGTACACAGTGTGTCTTCAGACTTGAAGGTGAATATTTAATTTTCCCACAAATACAAAAGTGGGGTTATGAAGGTGTGGGGTGGTGAAGCTGGGTCAGGCTGGTGATGACAGGGACTGGCGATGGGACCATGTGTATCAGTTGATGGATCTGAAGACGGTTGAAGTTGAACACAGCTGTGTTCGACACTGAAGCCAGCTGCAACTCTGTGGGCACTGGAGGGTGAAGCGTGTCAAAATAAGCCCATATGAAAACAAACCACATTCATCAACTGTTTGCTCCAAATGTGGTCGGGAGGTTCTGTAGTTGATTAAAAACATTCCCTAGTTATAAAGTAAAAAGAAGGTATTATTTAACAATACTTACCCTACGCTTTCAGGTAAGACAGAAATTGAAAATACTGTTTTCTTTCAATTCAAGGGTTTTATGTATCAGAACATAAAAAACTATCTGGTCTTTATCAATTTCTAAAGCCTGTGAGATGGCAACACATTCAAATCTAACCTCAAGTGCACAAGATATGCAACACTTTACTGTAACAATATTTTTTAGGCAAATCAAAGCTACTAGATAATGAATTAACTAAGTCTAGATGTCACTTTTGCTCTGGGTTTAAAAAGTTCAATATAAGCTGAGTGCTGCTAATCAAATGCATTGATGAACTGATCATTGTTGGTGCAATCCCCTTTATATAAAGCAGGAGTTTTGTCAGTTTGCTGCTCTGGAGCATACAGGTGTGTGCTAAAACAATGCCAAGAAGAAAAGACATCAGCAATGAGCATAGAGAAGAACCTGTTGCTGTCCATCAATGGGAGAAAGGTTACAGGTCATTTCCAAACCATTTGGAGCTCATCATTGCACAGAGAGAAAGATTATTCACAAGTGGAAAAACATCTGCGAGCAGGCAATTTACACAATAATTAACATCCCAGCCAATTCACCCCAAAGTCAGACCATGCAATGCTCAGAGAATTGAGAACAACCCAAGAGCTCCAGCTCAGACTCTATCGAGCTGTTAGAAGTTAAAGGTTAAAGGTCATTACAGGACGATTAGAAAGAGCCTGAACGTGCATGGCTTGTTTGGAAGGGCTGCAGGAGAAACTCTCTCTCATCAGAACATGACTGCACAGCTTGGGTCAGAATGAAACAAGACTCTGGAACAATGTTTTTAAATGTACGAGACCAAAAACCAGGTCTTTACACATAAATAACTGTTGTTTGGTGATAGCCACACAGCACTAACACCTCACACAACGGTGGTGGAGTGCTGATGATCTGGGCTCGTTCTGCAGTCGACCGTGAACTCCTCTGTAGACCAAAGGAGTCAAATGTGAGAGCATCAGTGTGGGAGCTGAAGACTGGACCAACCTGGGTCATGATGAAGCAAAACAATGGTCCAACACAGCAGCTAATCTGCCATAGAACGAGCAAGGAAAAAAACAAGGAGCTGCAATGTTCTGGTCAAAGTTCAGAGCTAAAACGTTAAAATGCAGTTGTGGGACTTTAGCACCGCTGTGCAGAAACAAATGTCTCAATGAAGTGAAGCAACACTGTAAAGAAGAATGGGCCCAAAATCCTCTACAACCACGTGAAAGACTGCTAAAGTCCAACAGAACAAACTACTTGAAGCTATTGCAGCTACAGGGGGTTCTACAAGATATTCAATCATGAGGTGGACTTCGGTTTTCACTCAGTTTTTCCAGTTCTACTTTATTTTTGTTTAATAATTAACAAGGTGAACTCTGTTGTGTATTTCTATTCACTTGAGGTTAGATTAGAACAAAGTTAGAACCTGGCATGGACATTGTTTTTTTATGTCCTGACACATAGAACTGTACAACTCCATGAAGTGGTACTTTCTTTTTCTCGTGACTGTACGTACTGAAAAGTAAATGCATCTGTGTGTTGGGCTCATTAGCTATAGAAGAATAACAGCTAAGCAAAAGACCCGAGACTTTATTCTTTTTATATAGAATATGTGGCCTAACGCATCTGTAATAGTGTGTATTTTCAGAACCAATGGTTTTCTTGAATGGCAACTTGTGTTTCTAGATTTAATGCAACTCATAGAATGAGGTTAAAGATAATGAAGAAGAAGTTTGCTGTAAAGAGCCCTGTTTCCAACTACACTTCATCAGTTTATGAGGTGCGTGACTGTTTCTCAGTCATTTAAACGTTATGTACAGAGTGTTGCTTGTCGGGTCTCCCCTCTTCTTGGACCCACTCTGTCCAGCTCCGTCACTCAGGTGTGCTGGTCTGCACCTTCAGTGTCACAGCTGCCTGTCAATCAGGAAGGGCCGCCATGAAAGGAGCTCCATTTCTCTTCATTCCTCCACCACCCACTCCCGTCACCTCCTCTTTTGTTTTGACCCTGCGCCCGGCTGACCCCTTTCCCCCTGTCAGCACTCGTTTCACCTCAGACAGATGTCCTTTGGTATGAGCCAAAGAAAAGCTGAGAAGTATTTAGCTGAATTAATGAACCAAGTTTCAGCTTTTTTTCACCATTCAGCCAAAACTGGATATGCTTCAACATCTTTTATTGGCCTTTTATTTTCATTTAGCACAAACTAATGAATGTAAAGTCGGTGTTTGTTTGACTTTATCCAGCTTTACAAGTATTAGTTTGAGCTAAATAGAAATAAATACAAATAAAAATGAATTAGAATTAAATTTTAATAAATAAATAAAGCTAAACTAAATTCATGGGGAGTGGTGGTGCAGAGGTTAGAGAAGACCTTTGAAGAAGTGAACCTTTAATTGGAAAGTTGCCGGTTCAACTCCCCAGACTGACAACTAGAGTTGCATTCAGGCCCAGAAAAATCAGATCTCTGCCCCAGCTTGTAGCCATCATTTCCAAACCCCACCCAACCAAACGAATCAACAGTAATTACAGGTCCAAACCCGAAAAAACCCTCAACATTTTTTCTGTGTGTGTGTTTTTGGCTCTAGTGGTCAATTTTTGTTGTAAAGGATGGAGGGCGAAACAGGGCAAGAGAGGGGGAGACATTGTGGAAAGGTCGTCAGGACTGGGATGTGAACCCACGACGCCACAGAGAGGACTAGCCTCAAACATGGGCCGCGCTCTTAACCCCTGCGCCATAGCCGCGGCCCGAAAACCCTCAACATTTTTAATTAAGCTTTGACTGCTTATATAGTTATTAAGGTCGATGGACGGACATGCGTCTGAGTAAAATGGGCAGAAGATCGGAGCTGAGGGGGTGTTTATAATTTCATGGCCGTCAAAGAGCATTAAAACCTTCTTTCTGCCTGCATTCGGACTTATTCAGACACGGACCGCTCTGACACGTCTGCTTTATGATCTCACCTGTCCGGGTCATCGGCCGCGCGCGTCCGCTGAGTGCAGCAGCTGGATGAACGTCCATTTGGGCGATGGATCTCTGCCTGGTATAGTACAGTCCCATCTGAAGCTTAACCGAACTTTATTTTACTTCTTTCTAGGCCGGTCAGCTCATGGTGACATGGCCGCGTATGGCTGGTGAAGGTATGGCAAGCCACGTTGTCATAGATTTGGATTTTGTGGCAAGCCATATAGTCATATACTTGGATTGTGGCTGATCTGCTGAGGCAATCAAAAGCCAGACACCGACCTGACCCGCCCTGAATTTGGGTCGGGTTGAGCCGGGCTTTGGGCCCGGGTTAGAAATGACAGCTCTACTGACAACATCAAAATGTGGGTGGGAAAGGTGAAACACCCACACCTGCCCCATCCTCAGTCACCCCACTATGGGCCCTTGAGCAAGGCCCTTAACTCCCACCATCTGCTTCCCCGGGCGCCCCAGATAGCAGCTCTCTGCTCCACACAGAGGGCTGTGGTAGCTCGATGTTGTGGTTGTGTCAGGAAGAACATCCAGTGTAAAAACAACTGAAAAGTCTTCATGCGAGTTAGTTCACTGTAGAAGGGAAACAGAAAAGAAACATAAATAGAAAGCTACAATGAGACATCGTGGAGGAATGAGGATCTGTTCCTGTCCTATCACAGCTCTTTACACTTTAACTGTCACAGGACACATTCTGTTAAAACATGTTCTCAACAAGAGAACTTTGGTGGATTAGTAAGGCCCAGATGACATTTGAATTGCTTTTTAGGATAACCGACCTTTTAGAAAGCATCAATTTCCATTATAAATTTTAAAATACTGAAATTTCCACCTGATAGATCGCACCTTTCTATAGGTCGCTTTGTCCAATTATTGGGAATAAATTGGAAAAATCCATAAACGGGTCGCACCTTTATTTAGGTCGCATCTATTATGCGTCACCGCTACGCGACGCGTCAGCGCCTCATTTGTCCTGCTGAAATCGGCGGCCACAGAAGCGAGCGAGCACGGAAGGACCTTTAACAAGATTAGCACGGTAAAAACAATTATTTGTTTGCTGAAATTTATAGCAAAGATGTGTCTTATCTGAACTTTTCCTTAATAAATTCACGAAATGTTCAAATCAGCTGGATTAAAAAAAGTAGTTTCGCCATGTGCGCGGGAGGGACGGCTTTATTTCTTTAAAATTTAGCTAAGATGGTGGCCGAGATGGTGTAGAGGCAGGGCAGCCGGCTCAGGACCAGAAGGTCTCGGGTTCGATCCCCGGTCACGGCATACCTCGTTGTATCCCTGGGCAAGACACTTAACCCCGAGTTGCTCCCGGTAGGACAGGCAGCGCCTTGCAAGGCAGTCTACCGCTACCGGTGTATGAATGTGTGTATGAATGGGTGGATGGTTGGTACTGTGAAGCGCTTTGGGGCCCCTCAAAGAGGGCTGGAAAGCGCTATATAAGTAAGCTCCATTTACCATTTAATAAACACTTTAAAAATATATTTCTTAGCTGACATTATAGCACAAGGGTTCCTGAGCTTAACCGTTCCTTAATAAATTCACGAAATGTTCAAATCTGCTGGATTTAAATTGTTTCGCTTTGACTTCTTCCAAATCTGTCACGTGCGCTGCGAAAATAAATTGGAAATAAATCGAATTTTAGCTCAAATGTCTCATACAGGTCACAGTTTTTAAATGACCATCAAGTAATTGCGTTCTGTAAGTTTGAAAAAACCTGTCCTGTGGATCATGAGTTATTTATCTAAATAGTATCCGTTTAGGTAGCTACCGCTAACAACAAACAACATGCTAAAAGATCGATTTTTTTAGCTCTCACCATCTCCTGCAGCTAACAGTTTGTAAATGACCACCAAGTACAGTAATTATGTTCTGTAAAGCCCCCGGTAGAGCTCAGCGTACTGCAGTACGCCTCTGTACGACGTACGTACACTGAGGCACAAGCGTAGCCCCGCAGGGCACGAACGCGCAAAGCTCAATTTTTACGACCGCGCACGCTTGCGCAGTGTCTGACCATAAACTTCCCCGGCGCCGGACTGTTTTGTATGTTACACAAATGAATTAAATTCCCCTTCTTCATCGCTGATCAGGACTTTTGTTTTGTTTTTTGCCAAAAGTCAAGTAAAAGCTTAATCCTCCGTTCACTCCATGACTGAAATGAATGAATTCATGTCCTACCTGGCTGCGGGAGGTTTTAAATATTTCCTGGTGGGCTGTGGACTGCAGGAAAAGCGCTCCCTGTTTTTTTTTCCACTTTTTAATAGTTTTTATTAACATATAAAGTTAGAAAGACCGCAGCGGCTGCAGCCGAGCTACCGCAGCTGAAGCCAGCTGGTTGTCCCGTTCGAGCTGTCAATCATTTCAGTAGGCATGTCAGCAAGTGACCAATCAGCGACCTCAATTTGTCCCCTCTGCGCGCAGCTGCTCACATTACAACAAGGATTTGGAGCGAAAACGCGAGCAACATGAGAAAGAAAGCAGAGCTGTGCCAGCGAACGCATGCGCACAGAATGCGCGCGTAGAGTGGCGTACAGGCAGGACGCACAGCTTAGCTGGAGCCTTTAGTTTGGTCAAAATCAGTCCTGTGGTTTCGTAGTTCATACCTCCAGAGCAGGAGGCCGGGCAGCAACAGAGTCAGTCCGAGCAGAGGACACATGAGCTGGAAACAGTCGGTGGACTCTCTGGAAGTGTCCCCTAGTGGACAAAAGTGGTACAGCACCATTTTTTGCCAAAATGAAAAACGGTCATATCTGAGCCAAAAATTGGTCTAAAAATATGGGGAAAAAATCCATAAACATGTCTCACTTCTCTATAAGTCGCAGGGCATGCAAATTAGGCAAAAAAACTGCGACCTATAGTCCAGAAAATACGGTATAAATTGATAAATCTTTGTAAAATCTGTCTTTTTATTGGTTTGTTGTCTCTGTGTTATCTCACAAATCCTGGCTCAAGAAGAAAGTTATTAATGCACTACAGATTTTTATTTTTTATGTTGTGATGTAGGGAAATTAAACTTTCTTCGTCTGTCATGTCTGACAGACAGAAGCTACTTAGATTTCATTTCTATCAGCCCCTTCTGACTTTCAGATGAAATGAAAATGAAACAGACCTTGACAGTGACTTTTGAAAAGTTTTAGACCTGAAGAAAGAAAAGATTTCTGACTGAGCCAAAGACTACAAACTGAATGTCAAAAAACTGAAGAAAATGAAAAAAGTCTTCTGACAAATCTATTTCTTAGAAAAAGAAGTTCCACGGAAAACTGTGCGAATAACGTTTTAAATTTAAAACCTGGGGAGCAGGTTTTGCCATTTGAGTGACATATAATATATGTCAAGACTGAAGACTAAAGAACAAAATGAAAATATGTGAATATTTATAAAACTGGCAGCGCACAATGAAACCTGATGCTGTAATAATGGAGAAACGCTCGACACATTTTCATCATTCACAAAATGTTATTACATCTGATGGTCAGAAACATTTGAGTACCGTATTTTCTGGAATATAGGTCGCGGCTTTTTATCATTTTTGCATGCCCTGTGACCTACATTCAGGTGCGACCTATTTATGGCTTTTTATAAAAAAAGCTGATTTGTAATCATTTATTAACAAAAATTAAACTGAGACACACTCTTACAATAATGTCAGCTAACAAATATATATTTTTAGGTGTTTATCCTGCTAAAATTATTCATTTATTAAAGAAAAGTTCAGCTCAGACACATATTTGCTATAATTTTTATCAAACAAATAATTGTTTTTAAGTGTTAATCTTCTTAAAAGCCTTGCTGTGCGCTCCTGTGGCAGAGACATTTGCAGCAGAGCTAAACACGGTCCACATTTTGACGTAGGTGCAACCTATATTCAGGTGCGACCTATAGTCTGAAAAATACGGTACGCTTGTCTTAACTTTTAACAAACGTCCTGAAGAACAAGGGCCATGAAGTTAACGACAAGCCTCTCAGGTGTCTCTGAGCAGTTTGAAGTTAAACATGTGGCTGAAATGTCATGAGAACCAAGACAGAAAAGTGGTTACTGTTGGAAGATTTCTCCTTTGGGGGTTTCAACTGCCAAGTGGGAGGACAGAGATGTGCGAGCGCTGCGGGGTGAGGTGGGGAGGGAAGTGTCGCACAACAACAACCAGCTTTACCTAGTGGGAGCAAAATGTTGCCTGACATTTCACTATTTGCATGTAATGATTTACGCACAAAAGCTTAGCGTTCCACCACGCCACGGGGCAACGTCTCGGCCTTATTTGATGGTTTACCAGCTGCCAACAAGGCTTGTGTCATGTGAACTGAATGTGACCCGACGCAGGGCTGATGTTTCTACAGTTACACCCTCCAGCTCCACATCATTAGACCTGTCAGTGTGCGGCTCGTTACACACGCATTGTTCTGTAAGGCAGCAGAAAGTTTGTGGTGCCCAGTCACGGCAGAACAAGCTGCAGTTTACCACAGTGCACATCTTTGTTAAATCTGACCTATTCAGATGATGAGTTCAAGGACTTATTCCCAGGTGCTTGATTCAACAAGCCTGCTCTATTTCAGTAACATACACACACACATGCTGTATATACACACAGGTGACAGTGTATGTTTGGATACGGGGTGTGTGATTCAGTGTTTTGCAAGCTGTGGACGGGCCAACCCCATTAAAAGTGGGAGGGGGAGGGGGCTGTTGGCTCGATTGCGGCCTGTGCTGCTCGCTCACAGGATAATTTACAGCCCCTTCATCCTGGCGGAATGTGTTTGTAGCCAAGCGTAATGGAGGTCATCCATTCTCCCTGTCAGCGTTGGGAAACACTTTTTTTTTTTAGCCGGCAATGGGAGGAAATATTTGACGAGGAGAAGGCAAAGCTGTTTCTGTGTGCATGCTAACTTGCCGTGGGGGTCGCTTGTGGGCTCCGCTGTTTGTGGGAACGAGGTGTGTGTGAAAGATGTTGTTTGTTTTATGCACTTCCCGTGTTAAACGTGCGTCTAAATGTGGCTGCTTAATTGCACGAGCTGCACTATTTACTGTACGTTCATGCTGGTGGCTTTTCCGAAGCGTGCATGTGTTCCCAGCAACTCGGCTGTACTTTATGAGGTGTCGCTATTGTTTACAAGAATCCAGAAAAGCAATGAGAATCTGACAAGCTGTCCACGGCAACTGTGAGGAGACATGTGGCAAACAGCTGTGGACTGGCAACGTCTTGGGACAAAAAACGAACAAACAGCTGTACAGGTAGTCCCCGACTTACGAGCGCTCTTACTTACGAGGTTCCGGACTTACGAGCTGGCGAACGAGCAGTAAATTTGTAAAGAACATACAGAAAATACAGCACTTTTATGTGTTTTTAGATGAAAGTGTGTTAGCTAACCATTTGGAAACAAGTTTCTGAGCATGTTTATGAACTAGTATGAACATTTGTGATGAAAAACGAGTGTTCGTAGTAGCGCTAGCATAAATTTTCCAACTTACGACCAAAAATCCGGACTTACGAGAAAACGTGATTCGTGTTCCGACGTACGAGATTTTCGTCTTACGAGATACTCGTAGTAACGGAACTCGCTCGTAAGTCGGGGACCACCTGTACAAGGTGCAAAACGCAGGAGGGTCAGGTTTGGCAAAGACCGTGAAATGGAAGCACAAAGTCAAAAAGCTGTTGATCAGGGGTAATACTGACACTGAATCCATCGTCTGTACTCGGCCTTGAATCGTTCTGAAGCGGCTGTGGGAGGTTTTGAAGTGATGGAAGCCAGTGTATCATGTTTGACAATATTCACAGACCTCAGTGTTAAGTTTGTCAACCTCTTGAGGATCTACAGGCGTCAGACACACACACGGGGAGCTTAGCTAATACGTGGCTGAGCATCATCATAGCACAGCCATCTCATCACCGAGAGCCAGCAGAGAGGGAGGGAAATACATCAAATGCACAGACATGCTTTGTGTGTGTGTGTGTAAATCTGTTTAAATGTGTGTGTATGTTTCAGTGAAGTGTAGGTGGGTTGCCACGCGAGTTAATTCTTCAGTCCCTTTAAGGTGGGCGCTCCTCCTCTCCTTGTTGAGCTGGCGGCTGACTCTTGTTAGCTGCACAGTGAGCTGAGAAGTGACTGTGCCTGACAATATAATTCACATTGTCTGGAGAGCGATCAGAGCATGGCAGCTTTTCTTATGCCACATTAGGGGATTTGCCTGCGCTGCTGTCTCCAGGTCCAATCCATCAGATGGCTGTTTTCCAGTGCGGTTTTAGTGAAACGTGCTCTTGAGACGGTGCTGAGTGGCAGGATGTGTGTTAGTGTGCTGCTCTGTAAGAAGGTGCACAAACATTGGCTGTGTTTCTGTGACGAGGCTGTGCTTTCCCCAGGAGTGTGTTGATCCAGTTGACTGACTGTGGCCTGAACTGTCAAACAAATGGACTCCGTTTTACAACAGACCAACGACAGCAGTAACAACGGGAGAACAAGGATTATGCAAGTATTGTCCGAGTACTGTGTCTGCACAGCGGAAAAGTGGCTGCTTCCTTGCTAGACCAGGTACGGTGGCCCTGAGGTGCAAAACACATTAACAAATAATGTGAAACACTTTAACAAAGTCCTGAAACACTTTAACAAATTCCTGAAACACTTTAACAAAGTCCTGAAACACTTTAACAAAGTCCTGAAACAAATTAACAAACGAGGCAAAGAACTTTAACAAAGTCCTGAAACAAATTAACAAATGAGAGAATCACACGGAAAGGGAATGTACTAACTCCGAGGCTGACCCGGAAGTGATAACTCGGAAGTGATAACTCGGAAGTGATGACGGAAGCGGTCATTTCGACCCAAGATGGACAACAGTCGAGTCGCGTTTTGCCCGTTCTGTGCAAGTACACCTCGCTGCAGACTGTAGCACGGACCGGTGTCAGTCCCGGAAGTGGTGTTATTGCATTCCGGAAATGAAGGGGGCGCTGTTTTCATGATCGCTGTAGCCTGGTATTTTTACCTTCTTAAAACTTTTTTCATTTATATTGCTGTCCCCTACGGTTCAACATAACGGTATGTGAAACTACACTTACACTATAATTTATTTATTTATTCTATTTATTTATTTACATTCTTAACTGTTTTATAGTGTTTTTTTTTATCATTAAATGTTAATCTTTTTTTTATATATGTTTTTGTACACCAACATTTCTGGAAAGTCTTTTTTATTTTATTTTAAATAAACTACAAGCTGCCATCATAAGTGGGTGTAGTACCATCCATCCATCCATCCATCTTCTTCCGCTTATCCGGGGTCGGGTCGCGGGGGTAGCAGCCTAAGTAGGGAGGCCCAGACTTCCCTCTCCCCAGCCACTTGGAGCAGCTCCTCCGGGGGAATCCCAAGGCGTTCCCAGGCCAGCCGAGAAACATAGTCCCTCCAGCGCGTCCTGGGTCTTCCTCTGGGTCTCCTCCCGGTGGGACGTGCCCGGAACACCTCACCAGGGAGGCGTCCAGGAGGCATCCTAACCAGATGCCCGAGCCACCTCAACTGGCTCCTCTCGATGTGGAGAAGCAGCGGCTCTACTCCGAGTCCCTCCCGGATGACTGAGCTTCTCACCCTATCTCTAAGGGAGAGTCCAGCCACCCTGCGGAGAAAACTCATTTCAGCCGCTTGTATCCGAGATCTTGTTCTTTCGGTCATAACCCAAAGCTCATGACCATAGATTACCCTCTACTTCCCTACTACCCTTCTACATAGAGTACCCTCTACTTCAATATATTTTTAGTATATAGGTCAACAAATTAATGTTAGAAGAAACCTAACATAAACAACATTTATCTGCGTGTCATGTTTATTTATGGGTTAAAATAGGTTCTTCATTCAGTAAAGTTACTCGCATTAGGTTGCATATCAACAAAATCTACTAAAAAAAGTATTTTTAGTAGTTTAGTTAGTAGTTTGCTGTATAAATTTATTACCTGGAAGCCATTGTGACTCATAAAATTACTTGTTGAATCATGCAAAACTGGAAGAATAATGTTAAAGAACATAAAGTGATTCATTTCAGACATGCCTTTTTTTTAAACAAATCATTTGTATATTTCCTGATGTGTTATTACATTTTTGTTGTATGTTTGTAGCTATTACATTACACTGTGTCCTTGCTCTATTTTGAGTGGGAATGAACCATTTCTTGTTTAAACATATCTGTAGTTTATATAGATGTTATTTTAAATTTTATTCATTTCTTTTTGTTACTGCAGAATTCCATATCTTCAGATGTGGCCTACCCTGTACAGACACACTTTCATTGCCCATACTGTTTGTTAACCATTGACAGAAGGGACAGGTTTCTGAATCATTTGGTGAAACACACTATGACTGTCAACATGGTGTCCAGCTGGGCATCAGCACAGACTCCTGTCCATCCAGCAACCACCAACTTGCAGGGAACACAGACTCCTGTCCATCCAGCAACCACCAACTTGCAGGGAACACAGCCACCTGTCCATCCAGCAACCACCAACTTGCAGGGAACACAGACTCCTGTCCATCCAGCAACCACCAACTTGCAGGGAACACAGCCACCTGTCCATCCAGCAACCACCAACTTGCAGGGAACACAGACTCCTGTCCATCCAGCAACCACCAACTTGCAGGGAACACAGCCACCTGTCCATCCAGCAACCACCAACTTGCAGGGAACACAGACTCCTGTCCATCCAGCAACCACCAACTTGCAGGGAACACAGCCACCTGTCCATCCAGCAACCACCAACTTGCAGGGAACACAGCCACCTGTCCATCCAGCAACCACCAACTTGCAGGGAACACAGCCACCTGTCCATCCAGCAACCACCAACTTGCAGGGAACACAGACTCCTGTCCATCCAGCAACCACCAACTTGCAGGGAACACAGCCACCTGTCCATCCAGCAACCACCAACTTGCAGGGAACACAGCCACCTGTCCATCCAGCAACCACCAACTTGCAGGGAACACAGCCACCTGTCCATCCAGCAACCACCAACTTGCAGGGAACACAGCCACCTGTCCATCCAGCAACCACCAACTTGCAGGGAACACAGACTCCTGTCCATCCAGCAACCACCAACTTGCAGGGAACACAGCCACCTGTCCATCCAGCAACCACCAACTTGCAGGGAACACAGACTCCTGTCCATCCAGCAACCACCAACTTGCAGGGAACACAGCCACCTGTCCATCCAGCAACCACCAACTTGCAGGGAACACAGACTCCTGTCCATCCAGCAACCACCAACTTGCAGGGAACACAGCCACCTGTCCATCCAGCAACCACCAACTTGCAGGGAACACAGACTCCTGTCCATCCAGCAACCACCAACTTGCAGGGAACACAGCCACCTGTCCATCCAGCAGCCACCAACTTGCAGGGAACACAGACTCCTGTCCATCCACCAGATGCCAACTTGCAGGGAACACAGACTCCTGTCCATCCAGCAGCCACCAACTTGCAGGGAACACAGACTCCTGTCCATCCACCAGATGCCAACTTGCAGGGAACACAGACTCCTGTCCATCCAGCAACCACCAACTTGCAGGGAACACAGCCACCTGTCCATCCAGCAGCCACCAACTTGCAGGGAACACAGACTCCTGTCCATCCAGCAACCACCAACTTGCAGGGAACACAGACTCCTGTCCATCCAGCAACCACCAACTTGCAGGGAACACAGCCACCTGTCCATCCAGCAACCACCAACTTGCAGGGAACACAGACCTGTCCATCCAGCAACCACCAACTTGCAGGGAACACAGACTCCTGTCCATCCAGCAACCACCAACTTGCAGGGAACACAGCCCCCTGTCCATCCAGCAACCACCAACTTGCAGGGAACACAGCCACCTGTCCATCCAGCAACCACCAACTTGCAGGGAACACAGACTCCTGTCCATCCAGCAACCACCAACTTGCAGGGAACACAGCCACCTGTCCATCCAGCAACCACCAACTTGCAGGGAACACAGACTCCTGTCCATCCAGCAGCCACCAACTTGCAGGGAACACAGCCACCTGTCCATCCAGCAACCACCAACTTGCAGGGAACACAGCCACCTGTCCATCCAGCAACCACCAACTTGCAGGGAACACAGCCACCTGTCCATCCAGCAACCACCAACTTGCAGGGAACACAGCCACCTGTCCATCCAGCAACCACCAACTTGCAGGGAACACAGACTCCTGTCCATCCAGCAACCACCAACTTGCAGGGAACACAGACTCCTGTCCATCCAGCAGCCACCAACTTGCAGGGAACACAGACTCCTGTCCATCCAGCAACCACCAACTTGCAGGGAACACAGCCACCTGTCCATCCAGCAACCACCAACTTGCAGGGAACACAGACTCCTGTCCATCCAGCAACCACCAACTTGCAGGGAACACAGACTCCTGTCCATCCAGCAACCACCAACTTGCAGGGAACACAGACTCCTGTCCATCCAGCAACCACCAACTTGCAGGGAACACAGCCACCTGTCCATCCAGCAACCACCAACTTGCAGGGAACACAGCCACCTGTCCATCCAGCAACCACCAACTTGCAGGGAACACAGACTCCTGTCCATCCAGCAGCCACCAACTTGCAGGGAACACAGCCACCTGTCCATCCAGCAACCACCAACTTGCAGGGAACACATGTTCAGTTACAAACATACAATAAATACAAAAATTAAAGGTATGCTCAGCGACGGTGGAGACCGAGTGGAGGTGATGGAAAACTCAGGTGAGGAGCAGTTGTTCACATCAAGCCGGACTTTATGAAGGGTAATTAGAGGAGACCGACACCGGAGGCGCATGATGAGCTGATTGGCTGAACTGAAGACTGTTACAATTTACACACAGGCTTAATTTATGTATCCGGTGACTATTTAAAAATGTTTTCATATAGAATCAAATTTATTCATCCACAGTGAACCATTCTTGCAACGTCTACTGCCGGGATCCGACTGCTGAAGATCATTTCTTGACAAACGTTCTAAAAACTACTTTCTCTCTCTGAGTGTTAATTAATCCCTTTGGGTTTTGAAACAATTG
>JBBPBX010011679.1:4325-18721 GCA_038048925.1 Garcialebias charrua
TATATAATATACACACACCGGTATATATATATATGGGCCCCCAAGTTGACTCAAGCCCAGGGGCCCCCATCCTCCTAAATCCGGCCCTGGTGAGAGCATCATGGAGAAAGTAAAAAGAAAATTTCAAATTAAAAAAAATAAGTAAAATAAATAATTGTGTGAATCCTCCCTGATGGAAAACAGGAAAGATTTAGTCTGATTTGATGCCAGACTGGGAGAATAAAGTGATTTTGACCCAGCTCTGCCCTGTGCTGTTTGATTTGATGTCTGCTGTGTTTGTAATTCTCATGTAGATTTCTGGCAAGTGGTTGTTTCAATCTCCAATCTTTTTGCAGTTGCGTGTAAAAAATAGCGGCCAGAGAGGTTTGAAAGTGACCCTTGTACGAGGCTATAACCTGGAGTCACTCTGGCTCTGTCTCTTACAGAACAAAGTGGAGGAGCTAAACCAGCGATTGAGGCAAGCAAATGATGGTCAGTTTGATGTGATGTCCATGAAAACATTAGTGACGAGTCATTAGTTTTTTTGCTGGCTTGAATTCTTATAATAAATACCTGTATATAATGTGATATACAGGATTTATTTTAACTATAGAAAGTCATGACTGTTTTAATGGAACTGAATTAGGTACCAGAATAAATCATCTCAAAGTGAAGACTTGCTCACAGTCCCTGGTATTTGCCTCAGTCAAACTGCTATTTTTGTGATTTCCACTCGTACAGGTCAAATTTACAAAGTTGAAAGTGAATTTAAACAGATGTTTCTTCATTGCTGCCTCTCTGTGCTCTGTTCCTCTGTGTCTTTGTCTCTCAGACAGCAGGAATCTGCCGTTTGGTCGACCTGCTGTTCTTTTTTCTACCAAATACACCATCCTGCACCACAGTGACTACATCAGTGGCTACAGTGAAGCTCTATCCATGCCCCTCTGGACATCATACACTGTCAGCAGACAGGTATTGCTCAGTCGCTGTGCTTTGCTTTTGGGCTGCAAAAGGCCAACCTTTACATCTAACCTAAAATGGAAGACAGGAGAGTCTACTTGAGACAAAGACACCGCGTCTCCTACACCTCTCCTTTTGTGCTAATCTGAGACAGTTACTAGCATTCTGTTTTCATCACAGGAAGTTTCTTTGTTTATCCATTCTGTGTGTATGTGTGTGTGTGTGTTCTTCCAGATAGAGGTGTCTTCTCTGCCAGAAGTTATGTCCACCTGTGTGAGACCAGATGCCAGAGTTCCTCCAGCCTTCAGCCAGTCTTGTACCAACTACAGAGCAGAGAGGCACTTCACGTATGGCTTTTTGTATCCACCACGTAAGTGTTCCACTGTACGTTACTCTGACAGCTTGGAGAATACTTGTTTACTGACATGTTTGCCACTAAGTCTGAGCAGACATTAACATTTGAACATTTGCAAACTTGAACGTAGCTCCGGGTTTATATGCTGTCTTCAAAAGAATGAAGTGTGTGCTATTTGATTTGAGTATTTTCCAGATTTAGATGCATATAGAAAAGAGAAAACTGTTTGAAAATAATCCCTTTTGCTAGACAATATTAATATTAATAATTGCATTTTCAAGAAATAAAATGAAAATCCAAGTTTTAGAAGTTGCTCCAACAAAGTGGGTGTTCTAAAAAAGCTAAATCTGGTCCTCTGGACATTCAAAAACCAAAACGAAACAAAGCAAAAAAAATTGTAGAAACGTTTCGTCTTTCGTCCGAAAGACTTCCTCAGTCTGAGATGCTGTATAGCACCCTCTCACAGTGGATCAACCAGTTGGCTGATGACAGCCGAAACCAGCTGCTCACATGATCAAGGAGGACCATCAGCCTAACGATGGATCGTTAGCACCCTGATGGTTGTTTGCTATTCACAGAGGGCTGAGTGATACTAGCAATAACAGCATTGTAAGAGGGGGACAGTTGAACCCAGAGGCCTCCACCTCTGTTTAATGATGGACGGTTTCTTTTCACAAAGATGGCCTCCTTTACTCCTCTCTCAAACCATCGTTCCTCTCTATCAAGGATGTGAACATCTTCATCCCTGAAAGAGTGACCGCTGGCCTGGAGATGAGTGTAGACCGCAGAGTCCTGACCTGATGATGTTGATCTTCTGTGCTGGGCCATCCTTTTGGCCAGTGGCTGTTTAGTTTCCCCGATATAAGACTGATCACAGCCCTCCTGACACTGAACAGCATACACAATATTACTCTGTTTGTGCCGGGGGACTGGATCTTTGGGATGAACCAGTCTTTGCCGTAATGTATTTTGGGGTTTAAAAGCCACTGGGACGTTGTGTTTAGAAAATAAACGTCTCAATGTCTCTGAAACTCCTGCAACATACGGAATGACCACTGGTCTGGGTCTGGGTTCCTTCTTTTCACCTGATGGCTGGCTGGAGTCCTGTTTGGGTTTCTTCTCTGCTTTCAGGAAGGCCCAGTTAGGATATCAGAGTCAGAGTCAGAGAGTCTTTATTGTCATTTGCACCGCATGTGGTACATGTGATGAAAACGAGATTATGTACACGGGGTCCCAGTTACATCCAACAACAAATGCAAGAGAAAAACAGTAATAACATCTAGAATTAACTAAGAAAAACATCAACTAGTAATACACTAAGCCTAATATAGTGGGAATAAACAGCAGCACGAACATGAGTTTGTATGAGCAGATGGTCACAGATGAACACAGATGAACACAGCAACAAGAAAACAGATCAGCATCAGCATGATGTGATATTTTGCAGTGTTTATTTTTTATTTTATTTTTATTTATTCATGAGTCTAACAGCCTCAGGGTAGAAGCTGTTCCTCAGTCTAGTGGTTCTACACTTGATGCTCCTCAACCTCCGTCCTGAGGGGAGTGGGGCAAAGAGTGAGTGTGCTGGATGAGTGAGGTCTTTCATGATGCAGGTGGCTCTTTTCCTGCATCTGGAGGTGTAAATGTCTGTGATGGTGGGGAGACTGACTCCAACAGACTTCTGTGCAGCCTTCACCACTCTCTGTAGAGCTTTCCTCTCTTCAACTGTGCAGCCTCCATGCCACACGTTGATGCTGGAGCACAGGACGCTCTCCACTGCACACCTGTAGAACGAGGTGAGAACTGGGCTGCTCAGACCAGCACGTCTCAGCCGTCTGAGGAAGTAGAGTCTCTGATGACCTTTCTTGATCAGGCTGGTGGTGTTGTTGCTCCAGCTGAGGTTATCATTCATGTGTACACCCAAGTATTTGTAGCTGGAGACCACTTCCACTGCAGACCCACCTATTTTCAGTGGGGCATGGGTGTGTTTGTTCCTTCTGAAGTCCACAATCATCTCCTTTGTCTTCTTCACATTCATGTGAAGATTATTCTCTTTGCACCAGCTCTCCAGGTGTTCCACCTCCTGTCTGTAGCTGGACTCATCATTGTTTGTGATGCATCCCACCACCGCTGTATCATCTGCAAACTTAACAATATGACAGCCTGGAAGTGTGGCTGTACAATCATATGTGAGCAGAGTGAACAGAAGGGGGCTCAGCACACATCCCTGAGGAGAGCCAGTGCTGAGGGTTATGGTGGAGGAGGAGAAGTTGTGGATCTTCACGGACTGTGGTCTGTCTGTTAAGAAGTCTAGTACCCAGTTACAAATAGAGGGGCTTAGTCCAAGTGTAGATAGTTTGTCTATCAGAGTTTGGGGGATCATGGTGTTGAAGGCAGATGTGAAGTCCACAAAGAGCAGACGCACGTATGAGTCCTTCTGATCCAGGTGGGTGAGAGCAGTGTGGACCACGGAAGAAATGGCGTCCTCTGTTGATCGGTTCTCACGGTATGCGTATTGATGAGGGTCCTCGTTGATGTTGACGGTTGCCTTGATGTGGGACATGACCAGTTTCTCAAAACATTTAGCGACTATCGGGGTGAGGGCCACCGGTCTATAGTCATTCAGACCAGTCACTGTGGAGCTCTTTGGGACTGGGATGATGGTCGCGGTCTTCAGGCAGGTGGGAACTGACTCCAGTGCAAGTGAGGTGGTGAAGATGTCAGCCAGCACCTCACAGAGCTGGTCCGCACATTCCTTCAGAACTTTCCCTGGGATGTTGTCTGGTCCGGTTGCTTTATGAGGATTAATCTTTCTGAGACTGCCTCTCACTTCTGCTGCGGACACCCTGAGATGCTCTTCATCTGGTGATGAGGTGAGTCTGGTGCTAGCTGGTCTGTTTGGATCATCAAAACGTGCATAAAACTTATTGAGGGCATCAGGCAGAGATGGGTCCCTGGGGCATTGTTTGTTCTTGCCTTTGTAATCTGTTATGCATTTAATACCCTTCCACATGCTCCGTGGGTCTTGTGAGGTGAACTGTCCCTCGATCCTCTGTGCATACGTGGCCTTGGCCTTCTTAATGCCATCTTTCAGTTCTTTCCTGCTCTTTCTCAGCTCCTATCCACATTTCTCTAGAGCCTGTTTTGTGTGTGATTTCTCCTTCTGTCTGGCTCTTGAGTTAGTGGGGACGCTGTCTGCTCTGTGATACAGAGTCCTGATGACTCCTAACTTGTGCTCCAGAGGGTGATGGGAGTCAAACTGTAAATACTGGTCTGTGTGGGTGGGTTTGCGGTACACCTCAGTTTGCAAATTTCCTCTATCAGAAACTGAGACCTCACAGTCCAAGAAAGCCAACCTGCCATTTTTTACATCTTCTCGTGTGAACTTGATATATTTATCCACAGAGTTGATGTGATCAGTGAAATGTTGGACTTCCTGAGATTTAATTTTAACCCAGGTGTCGTCAACATACCTGAACCAATGACTTGGTGGTCTCCCTGAAAAGGATGTCAAGGCTCTCTTTTCTACCTCCTCCATGTACAGGTTGGCAACAATAGGAGAAACTGGAGACCCCATAGCACACCCATGTTTCTGCCTATAATATTGCTCCCCATATGTGAAGTAGGTTGACTGCAGGCACAGTTTCAAGAGTTGACACAGTTGCTCTGTGGAAAGCGTGGTCCTGCTGTTCAGAGTGGTGTCTGATTTTAACCTTAAACAGACCACCTCTACTGCCTCATCAACAGGAATGCACGTAAAGAGTGATGTGACATCAAAAGAGACCATTGTTTCATCAGTCTCCATGATGACATCCCTCACCTTATCCACAAAGTCCATGGTGTTCTGTATGTGGTGTTCTGAGCTGCCAACTAAAGGGATGAGTACAGATGCCAGATATTTGGAAACATTGTAAGTGACAGAGTTAATCAGGTTTACAATTGGTCTTACATGTACACCTTGTTTGTGGATTTTGGGTAAACCGTACAGACTTGGCGTAAGTAAGTAAGTAAGTAAGTAAACTTTATTTATATAGCACCTTTCACAGACAATGACATCACAAAGTGCTTCACAAGCAAAAATAAAAAGAATAAAAAGAAAAAATACATAAAATTTAATTAAAAGCCAGTCTGAATAAATACGTTTTAAGATCTTTTTTAAAAGAGTCGATAGAGTCTGAGCTGCGCAGTGACAGAGGGAGAGCGTTCCAAAGCCTCGGGGCCACCACTTGGAATGCTCTGTCTCCACGTGTTTTAAAATACGTTCTTGGTACCATCAGTAGCATTTGATTTGAAGATCTCAAAGTCCTGGTGGGACGGAGAGGCTTCAAAAGGTCCGATAAATATTTGGGAGCCTGACCATGCAATGCCCTGAAAGTTAAAACCAAAATTTTAAAATGACTCCTGAAATGCACGGGGAGCCAATGCAGGGAGGCCAGAACAGGAGTGATATGGGCTCTTCTATTGGTTCTAGTTAGCAGCCTCGCTGCAGCATTTTGCACAGACTGAAGGCGAGCCAAAGAAGATTTGTTCAGACCCATTAAAAGACTGTTACAGTAATCTAACCGAGACGAAATAAAAGCATGAACAATCATCTCCAGTTCCTTCTGTGATACAATACTTCGTAATTTTGAAATGTTTCTTAGATGATAAAAACAATTTCTAACTAACACTTTACAATGACTGTCCAAAGATAAAGAACTATCAAAGACGACACCCAAATTTCTGATGTTCTTATTTAGTGGCCTCCCCTGGGTACAGTCTGTGGTACAGAATACTGTCAATAGCCTTGTCCTGCTTCAAAATTTTCCGGCAATCTATCAACTTCTTCTTGTAACCACTTCCTGGATCTCTTTTCAGCGGTTCATAAGTTGTTTAGTCACCAAGGAGTGACATAACTTTCTCATGATAGTCTTTCTGGTTCAAAATCACAGTGCACCTTCCTTTGTCTGCTGGGAGAATTATGATGTTTTTGTCCTTGCTAAGAGTGGTGAGTGCATCCCTCTTTTCTCTACTGATGTTAGAAGGTGGTGATTTAGCATTATTGAGACAGGCTGAAACTTTAACTCTGAGTTCTTCTGCTTCAAACTCTTTAATTTTGTTGTTACGGATGGCTGACTCAGTGGCTGTGATCATCTCTACCAGCGGAATTCTACTTGGTACCACTGCAAAGTTTAGTCCCCTGGCTAAACAGGAGGACGCAACCTTCTAAACGCACGCGTTCAGAGAGCTCACCCGACACATCCACATCTCAGAAAAAGTTTCACTGATGTGCTGGAATCTATTGATAAAAAGCTATCCAGCTTAGATGCTCGACTGGCCCTGATGGAAGTTCTCCACAAAGAGTTTCAGGCACTGAGGGAATCCTTGGAGTTCAGCCAAGCTCAGGTGGCATCGCTTGCTGTAGAGAACCAAACTCTGCGGGATAATGTAAAACAACTCACCGAGAAGATGCCGCAGGTGTCCGGGGAAAATCGTAAAATCAAGGAGTCCATTCTGGATCTCCAAGCTCGGAGCATGCGGGACAATCTTGTGTTCTCTGGGATCCTAGAACGAGCAGAGGAGGATGCAGAAGTTACAATCCGTGAGTTCATTCAACGTCAGCTGAAACTCCCGAGCGAGATGGTAAAAACCATCACTTTCCATCGTGGTCACCGGCTTGGATGTAGGAAATCCGATAACAAGCTACCTCGGCCAATTATCGTTAAATTTGAACATTATAAACAAAAAAAAAGGTTAGAAGTCAGGGCAGAGAGTTACGTGGGACGGACTTTAGCATTAATGATCAATTTCCTAAAGAAATCCTCGATCGGAGACGTGTTTTGTTTCCAATCCGGAAGAAATATATGTCTGAGGGTGTCAGAGCTACGGTGGCTGTAGATAAACTATATGTTAACGGTCAGCTGTTCAGGGAATGGGACATCACTCCTTGGCTTTATTAAAAGGAACAACAGGTTAGTCTGGAGCAGGGCTATTCAATGTGCGGCCCACGGGCCAAGTCAGGTCCACTGGTGAGCTAAGTCGGTCCACCAATGGGTACACTTTTAAAAAAACAAAATCAGAGTTTTAATTATAAAACAAAGTTATTTAATGATAAGAACTACTGATATACGACTCCTGAGCGCTTGGCTTTTAGTAACTGTGGCCCCCTGGGTAGTTTAATTGAGTAGTCCTGGTCTAACTCTTGTTACACTGGAGGTGAAATAACTGGCATTTGTAAATAAAATGTAAAGCATAGCTCGGGTGTCTGCACTGGTGAAGGTGAACAATGTCATAATGGTTCTTTGTTGTTGTTGTTTTGTTTGTTTGTTTTTCCTTTATTATTATTTTTTCTTTCTTTCTCTTTCTTTTTTCTTTTCAATATCATTTATTAGCACACAAGCACACAGGCAGATATACATCCATGTCCATCCATGCAAATACCTCATAAAGGAATACATCCATGATGTATCTTCAAGAACAACACTTAGATTATTTCTAAATGATAAATAGTCAACCCTCAAGGATTATGTTTTTGCCTGGGTGTTTTATTATTTTTTATATTTGTGATAATGGGTGTGGTTTATCTATATTCTCACAAGCACAAGTATGGGCACTTTAAGGTTTGTCACATGGAATATTAATGGAGCCGGTAGCCAACATAAAAAATATAGAATCTTTAACAAGATTAAAGATTAAAGGCAGATGTTGTATTACTCCAAGAAATTCATAAATTACCCTCAACTGTAGATGAGCTCAAATCTCCTGAGTTTCCTGATGTATTCTCAGCCTGCTATAACTTGAGACAAAGAGAGGTAGCAATATTAATACATAAAAATGTTAACTTCACAGTATTAGACACAGTTATAGACCCACACGGTAGATATATAATATTAAAATATCCATACTGAGCCAAAATATTGTATTGTTAGTATATATGGGCCAAATGTGGCCGTCACCGCTTTTTTTCATGATCTCTTTTCTATTGTATCAAATCGCATGGATTGCTCAATGGTAATGGGAGGTGATCTTAACTTTAGTCTAGATGATAAAATAGACAGGCTGAAGGCAGTAGGAACTCAACACAGTTGGCAATCCATAAATATAGTTAAACAGTACGTGAGTGATTACGGACTCTGCGATGCATGGCGTTCTCTTCACCCTGATAGCAAAGAATGTTCTTTCTTTTCACATGTGCATCATTCTTATTCTCGTCTCGATTATTTCATAGTAAGTAATTCATTGCTGAACAACATTTCAGACACTAAGATACACCCTATTGCTGTCAGCGATCATTCACCTGTTACTTTAAATTTAGCTAATAAGAAAGAAATCCCAAAAAGCATAAACTGAAGATTAAATACCTCACTGCTAAAGGATGAAGAATTTATATAATATTTTTAAAAAGAATGGACATCGTATTTAGAGTTTAATGACTTGCCAGGAACATCAGCATGTACACTCTGGGAGGCTGGGAAGACAGTTATGAGAGGCAAAATAATATCCTATTCAACAAATTAAAAGAAAAATAAACGTATTGAGGAATTAGAGAAATCCATCAAATTACTAGAAGGTTTACAAGGAGAGGAAATACAGATAAAAACTATGCAAGACAAAGTTAGAACTAAATGAATTTATTGACAAAAAAACAAATTCTTGATTTAAAGGCTTCAATTAGAA
Organism: Garcialebias charrua; assembly: GCA_038048925.1. Lineage (NCBI taxonomy): Eukaryota > Metazoa > Chordata > Actinopteri > Cyprinodontiformes > Rivulidae > Garcialebias > Garcialebias charrua. The sequence goes on from JBBPBX010011679.1 coordinate 13,276, forward strand.
AATTTTGAACACAGTAATAAATCAGGGAGATTTTTAGCTAACCAACTCAAATTAAACAAAGAAAAAACATTTATATACGGTATTAAAGGAGCTATATGTAACTTTTCTAACAATATTTTTTAACATATTTCTTCACTCTGTCACTACCTCCTGACAGACTGATTTTAGACAAGTAATCTCTGAAAAAACTATTGTCCCCTTGCTTCTCTAAAAGCATTTCTAAAAAGCCACAGTGACCCGCCGTTAACCAGCCAATAAAAACAGTTTTTAACCAGCCAATAAAAACAGAGCTTCTCACTTCTCACCCCCTAACCCACGCCCCCGCCTGTCCCAGCCCGCAGCGGCCGCGCACGTTCTCATTCAAAGGATTGCAAAGCGATGCAAAACTGTTTTGTATGTGACACAAATGTATTAAATTCCCCTTCTTCATCCCTGATCTGGACTTTTCTTTTGTTTTTTTGCCAAAAGTCAAGTGATCGCTTCCTCCTCGCTGAGTCCATGACAGAAATCATAAGGAAATGAATGAATTTGTCACGAGCAAATTAAACTCGGGTTCAACGTGGCTGCACGAGGCTCTGCAGATTTCATGGTGTTCTGGTGTGCTGGACCAGCGCTCCATGTTTTTATTTTATTTTTTAGAATGTTTTATTAACATATAAACACAGAAATTCACAGCTGCTGCGACAGGACATGAAGTGGAGGCGGAGTTAAGGAAGCTGAGCTGAATTACAGCAGAGTAAGGGGGAGCAGAGCCATATATGGCTCTGAGGGGGAGGGACCATAAACGTGTCTCTGTTCAAAAATTTTCTAAGTTCCAGCGTGTTCCAGAAATTACATATAGCAGCTTTAAAGACACAAATGGAAACATAACTTAAGATGAAGGAAAGTAAACAGTGTTTTCAGAGATTTTTTTAAAACTCTATACACTCCACAAATAAATCCAACAGATGAGGATATCAATCAATTTTTGGAGAGAGTAACACTTCCAAAACTAGACAGTAGTCAATCATCAGAACTAGGCTCACCATTAAATGGTAAATGGAGCTTATTTATATAGCGCTTTCCAGCCCCCTGTGAGGAGCCCCAAAGCGCTTTACAATACCAGCCATCCACCCATTCATTCCCACATTCATACACCGGTAGTGGTAGCCTGCCTTGCAAGGCGCCATCCAGACCTACCGGGAGCAATTCGGGGCTAGGTGTCTTGCCCAGGGACACAACGACACATGGTGGGCGGACGCAGGATTCGAACCTCCAACCTTCCGATCGGGGGTCGACTGCCATTACCACTGTGCCATGGCCGCCCATTAACATCAGATTAATTCCATGAAACCATTAAAAACATGCCTAATAAAAAATATCCTGGCCCAGATGGCTATCCAGCAGAATTTTATAAAGAATTTTGGAATATATTGGAACCAATATTTCACAGAATGCTACTTGAGTCAGAAGAAAATGGCAGGCTTCCAACACATATGAATTCAGCCAACATTAGTCTCCTTTTAAAACCAGGCAAAGACCCCGTATTGCCTACCAGTTATCATCCCATCTCTCTTATTAATGTCGATGTTAAAATAATGTGTAAAGCCCTCTCTAAAAGATTAGAGAAGATAACTCCTTTCATTATTCATCTTGATCAAACTGGATTCATAAAAGGAAGACACTCAACCACAAACACTCGCAGATTATATAATTTAATAGAGTACTCATATAGTAAAAATATTGAAACAGCTATTTTATCTTAGACGCAGAAAAAGCATTCGATAGAGTAAATTGGAATTTTTTATATGCTACCTTGATTAAATTTGGATTTGGAAACTATTTTATTAATTGGTTAAAAATATTATATAGCTCACCAAAAGCAAGTGTCAGGACAAATAATCAAATATCTTCAAGCTTTTGTTTACAGAGGGGCACCAGGCAGGGATACCCACTTTCACCCGCATTATTTGCTATGTTTTTTTAATCTTTAGCAGCAGCAATAAGGCAAACTGCTGATATTAAAGGCATACAGTGTAAAAATATAGAACATAAAATTAGTTTTTATGCTGACAATGTTTTACTTTTTCTTCAAAACTCAGAAAACTCTATATCCAATGTTATAGAATTAATAAACTCGTTCTCAAAAGTTTCTGATTATTCTATAAATTGGTCAGAATCTACAGATCTTCCAATAAATTGCGTGTTTAATACTTCTTTCAATGAAAGACTACAGTCAGGTAACATTAACTGGACATCGTTAACTTCACGCAGACTCTTCCACTGGTACATTTTCATCTTTAAATCACTTCTTGGTCTGCTACCTTCATACATCTCCTCCTATATGTCTTTGCGTGAGTGCAGCTACAGCGTGCGCTCTCACGACATGATTACCTGCAGTGTTCCGTCAGTGAGAACTGAGCTAGGCAAAAGGACCTTCTCCTACTTCGCTCCTGCTTCCAGGAATATCTTACAAAAAGATCTGAAGCTCTCGACCTTGACCTCTCTAAATGGCTTTAAGAATCTGTTGGAATCCTGGCAAAAACCAATGCAGACATGTTCCTGTTTTTGATTTTCTACACTTGCCTTATAATCTGTCTGTTTGGCTACTTTGATATATCTGTTTTAACTTTCCATTTTTCTTTTCATCCATTTTCGTCCGCTTATCCGGGGTTGGGTCGCGGGGGTAGCAGCCTAAGTAGGGAGGCCCAGACTTCCCTCTCCCCAGCCACTTGAAGCAGCTCCTCTGGGGGAATCCCAAGGCGTTCCCAGGCCAGCCGAGAAACATAGTCCCTCCAGCGTGTCCTGGGTCTTCCTCTGGGTCTCCTCCCGGTGGGACATGCCCGGAACACCTCACCAGGGAGGCGTCCAGGAGGCATCCTAACCAGATGCCCGAGCCACCTCAACTGGCTCCTCTCGATGTGGAGAAGCAGCGGCTCTACTCCGAGTCCCTCCCGGATGACTGAGCTTCTCACCCTATCTCTAAGGGAGAGTCCAGACACCCTGCGGAGAAAACTCATTTCAGCCGCTTGTATCCGAGATCTCGTTCTTTCGGTCACAACCCAAAGCTCATGACCATAGATGAGGGTGGGAACGTAGATCGATCGGTAAATTGAGAGCTTTGCCTTTCGACTCAGCTCTCTCTTCACCACGACAGACCGGTACAGCGCCCGCTTCACTGCGGACGCTGCACCTATCCGCCTATCGATCTCACGCTCCAGTTTTCCCTCATTCGTGAACAAGACCCCGAGATACTTAAACTCCTCCACTTGGGGCAGGACCTCCTCCCCGACCCGGAGAAGGCATGCTACCCTTTTCCGGCTCAAGACCATGGCCTCGGATTTGGAGGAACTGATCCTCATCCCGGCCGCATCACATTCAGCTGCAAACCGCTCCAGCGAAAGCTGTAGATCACGATCTGATGAAGCCAATAGGACCACATCATCTGCAAAAAACAGAGAAGCGATTCTAAGGCCACCAAAACGGATCCTCTCAACACCTTGGCTGCGCCTAGAAATTCTGTCCATAAAAGTTATGAACAGAATCGGTGACAAAGGGCAACCTTGGCGGAGTCCAACTCTCACTGGAAACGAGCCTGACTTACTGCCAGCGATGCGGACCAAGCTCTGACACCGGTCGTACAGGGACCTAACAGCCCATATCAATGGGCCTGGTACCCCATACTCCCGGAGTACCCCCCACAGAACCCCCCGAGGGACGCGGTCGAATGCCTTTTCCAAGTCCACAAAGCACATGTAAACTGGTTGGGCAAACTCCCACGCAAACTCCCAAACTCCCTCTGTTTTAACTTGTTTAAAAAAATCTGTATTTCTCTTTTATGATTGTCTATTGTTGATTGTTCAAGGAAAATCTACTGTTGCTGTTGTCATCATTCTTTAGTTTGTAGACAGGTCTCTCTTGTAAATGAGTCCTCGAGGCTCAATGAGATTAACCTGCCTAAATAAAGGTTGAATGAATCTGATCAGATTAAACAACTTCTTTCCACCAAAAATCCAAAGTAAATATTTGTTAAAATAGCCAAACTTTGACTAAATTCATGTGCATATAAAACTGAAATAATTCCTGCTCAAAGAGTCAACTTTGCCTTAGATAAGAGAATTAAGCCTTGATTGATTCATTGTTATTGTTTGTTTATTATTGTTGTTGATTTTAGTTTGATTCTTTTTGTAATAAAACTTCAAAGACAACTTTGGTCTCTTCATTCAGAGGAATATTCATGTGCTATGATATAAAACTTCCTGAAATGAACGGATTCTACTTCAGTGACTGATTCTGATGATTAAAGGGTGAATAAGTTGTTGTTGGTCAGTAAACTGACCAGCTGGTGCCACACTTTAACGAGAGCTAAAGAAATAAAACTAAAGGGGATGGAGAAAGTGTCACCCTTCTTCCTCCATCTCTCTCCTTCATATTGCTACACTTAGCTTCACCTAGTGTTCACACTGAGCTGTTCATTTGAACCAACCACCAACATTGAGCTATTTGGACAAAATGACAAAAATATGCTTGGAGCATTGAGGCTCTCTAATCTAAGAACACTATATCAACAGTCAAGCATGGTGGTGGTAGATCATGCTGAGATACTGCTGCCTTGTCCAAATTGGATAGAATATTGAAGGAGGACTACGTCCAAATTCTTTTAACTTCACCTCAAATTTCCTGCTAGATGGTTGAAACTTGGACACAGTTGGGGAAGGGAAATCTGAGATTGTCATCATGGTATGTTTCCATACAATGATGAAATTAGTTCTCTGCATTTATTCATTCATTCATTCAATTCAACCTTTATTTATACAGGCTAGCCTCGTTGAGTCACGGGGACTCATTTACAAGAGGGACCTGTCTCACTCACACCAAACAACCATCCACTCTCACACTCACACCTAGGGTCAATTTAGAGTCACCAATCAGCCTAACATTTAACCCATCACACCTGAGATACACCCAGGTGGAGCAGTGAGCAGCTATGTAAGCACCCCGGGATCAATTAGTGATTGGGTGTCTTGCTCAGAGACAACACAACATGTGGAAACGACTGGGAGTCAAACTGTGACTTTCTGTTTCCAGGTCGGCTGCCCCACCTCTACCACATCTCAGCCTCCCCTTGTGTGCTCCAGCAGGAAAATAATCTCAAACTCATCTGGTTTCTGATTGGGTAAAAATACTAACATTGGGCTTCTGGAATGACCTGCCCAAAGCCTGAACCTCAGCCAGATTGAAAATTTGTCAGTTTGGCTTAAAAGCTGCCTCTGTGCTGAGAAACCAACCAATTTAATGATTTCACCAACTAAAAAGTGGTCAAACGGTCATGATTATACCAGAAACCTGTTGAAGGATACAGATTTTGTTGAGCTACAATCTGCTAAGGACCATGTAACCCATTATTAGTGTGGGTTTATGTATTTGAAAATATATAGGAGTAAAAATCCAAAATAATTATAATTAT
>JBBPBX010011679.1:22039-55498 GCA_038048925.1 Garcialebias charrua
ACACACACACACACACACACACACACACACACACACACCAACACACACACACGGCTCTTGTTGTACCGTACATCAGCATGGAGAGCAGATGTTGCGTCAGGTTCATGTGTTGAACCTCTTTCTGATTTACACAATGGGCTTCCTGTTGTTCAGCGATGACAGGTTAGAGTTACGGAGCCTGTGTCTGTTCCAGAACTGTACGTCCAACTCCTCCGTTCACCTTCACAGAGCTGCTAATTTCATTTAATCTGGGGATTAACATGTGCAGTTTTAACCTGAACCCTGATATTACCACAAACCTTAAGACTGTCTTTTTTTTACCCCATTTTTTTACTCAATTCTAAGCATGTCCAAACTTGTTATCTACATCTTAGACACACGGCACTTTGTATATTTATAACCGTCATAGGCATTGCAACAGTTATATGTGAAGGGGATGGCTCCCTTTCCACATTTCAAAAAGTATTAATTTGGACCCCCAACATTTACCATGAAATATTAGTTCATCCAGCGCTGTTTGTTTCTTAGTGAACAAATCCATTCCACTTGACTAATAGGAGAATACTCAAACCACTAAAAGTCCACTTCGGGCTTTCCTGGTTACCTACAACAACTCACCACACTGCATGCAGTTCAAAGTCATGTGCCTTGGTAGTGTGCTCACGTGGGGGGAGGAGGGGGAGACACCTCTGATTTGTGCATTAGCTTAGTACCACGTTAGTGCAGGCAGTTGTTAATCGGGGTGGGGGTTAGAATGTGTGAGAGAAGGAAGAGCGCTACATCTGTAGCATCTTAGCTAATGTGTCTGTGTTGCCCACTGCTAGCTTAGTGCTATGTTAAGGCTCCAGTATAGCTCTGCGTTCAGCCGACGCCGGTCCGTGCGCACGTTCTGTGCGCAGGCAGTTCACTCCCATAGTTCAATCCCATAGCGTGAGGCTCCAGCGTTTTCGCACCAAATTCTTGACGTCATTTGAGCAGATGCAGGGCAGAGCGTTTACCTACGGGGCGAATTGAGGCAGCTGATTGGTCATTTGCTGACACGCCTACTGAATTGATTGACAGGTCAGCTGGGAAAAAAAAGGCGAGAGCGGCAGCTTCTGCCGCAGCGGTGTTCTGTGATTATATGTTACTAAAAAGTTCTAAAAAATAAAATAAAAACAGGGAGCGCTGGTCCTGTTGCCCACACATCAGATCATTACACCAGGAAATCTGCAGAACCTCGCGCAGCCACGTTGGACCCGAGTTTAATTTGCACGTGACAAATTCATTCATTTCTCATCATTTCAGTCATGGAGTCAACGGAGGAGGAAAAGATCACTTGACTTTTGGCAAAAAAACTAAAGAAAAGTCCAGATCAGGGATGAAGAAGGGGAATTTAATACATTTGTGTCGCATACAAAACAGTCCGGCGCTGGGCAGTTTATTGTGTGACAACGTGCTTGCGTTCGCGGTCGTAAAATTTGAGCTTTGTGCATTCCTGCCCTGGGGGCTACGCTTGTGCCTCTGCGTTCGACCGGCCTAGAGCGGCGCGTTCGGCCGAACGCAGAGCTATACTGGGGCCTTTAGTTCCAGCAGTTTTTGACTGGGGTGGGAGCTAGGATGCTCTACACAGGGAGAGCTGTTGGTCAGACTACTACTTGTTGTTCTCTAAAATAGTTATTGAATCAAGTGTTTACTAATGTAGGCAAACAACCTGTTAAAATACACCAGAATGCAGAAAATGGCATGTACTTTACGTACTCAAAACTGTATTGGGAAGACCCCCAGACCCTCACCCCACCACCACCACCAGTGTGTCCCCACCCCATTACATATTCTTCTGAAGCCAATGATAACAGTCTTAATAATCTGAGGGAAGGTGGTGTCAAATATTGATAGCATGCTCACCAACTTTTATAGGTGCACCATGGAGAGCCTGCTGACAGGCTGCATCACAGGGTGGTGTGAGAACATCACTGGTAGCAGTCTCCACACCATCCAAGACATCTACCACATCTGATGTCTGCGTAAAGCACGCAGCATCATTAAGGACCACACCCACCCAACATGAGAACTCTTCCATTTACTACCCTCAGGCAAATAATACAGGAGTCTGTCATCACGTACAACAATATTAAAGGACAGTTATTATCCACAAGCTGTCAGATTACTGAACTCTTGATAAATGACACTGAACAACTGGCAGTAACATTACACCAAGCCACATCTGTGACAACTAATATGTTTGTTGCTGCTGCACTATGTGGGTGTATCATGTATCCACCTTACCATCATAATTAATCTCAGTGTTACAATCTGCCAATAACATGTCACACAACGTGTCTAGTTTATGTTAGTTGTACAATATACATCATGTGCATTTTAGCTTACCATATACTGTATTACTTACTACCTGTGAAATCAGGGGAGTGATGGTGCAAAGGTTACAGAAGGTGACCCTGCGATCGGAAGATCGTTGGTTCAACTTCCTGTATCAAAAACATCAAAATGTGGGTGGGATAGGTGAAGCACAGACACCTGCCTCCACCCTCATCTGCCCCACTCTGGGCCCTTGAGCAAGGTACTTAACCTAACCATCTGCTCCCCTGGGTGCCCTGATAGCAGCTCTCTGCTCCACACAGAGGGCTGTGGTAGCTCGGTGCTCTGTGGTTGTGTCAGGAAGAACATCCGGTGTAAAAAAAAATCCCCAAATCTTCGTGCGACTTAGTTCACTGTGGCGACCCCTGAGGAAGAGAGCAGCCAAAAAATAAAGTTACTACCTGTGAAACACTTATTCATACAAATTCATCCTACTTACACTGTTATATTCTACCTTGTTGTTGTTTACTATATTTCTTTAGGACCTTGCACATATTATATTGTCACTTTTTGATACTTTAATTTGTACCCTTAGTGCATGATTTAGTATTTCTTGCTTGTCTTTTTGTTTTTAGTTCAAAAAAACCATACCATACCAGCTTTATTCATAGAGCACTTTAAGCACCCACAGGACCAAAGTGCTGTACACATGACAAAATCATACAGGTAATAAAAATGATAAAAATGATTAAAAGTCACATAATGAAAGTTGAGCAATCATACAATTAGATAACACAAGTACAGCAAACCCCCGACCTACGACCCCATCGACCTGCGAACCACGGGACCTACGAACGTATCATATTTAATAAAAATATGAAATTACTGTATTAAAAAAAAAAAAAAAATTTTTTTTTTATTATTTTTTTGTGTTTAAATGTTCTTAATTTCATGTGTACATCACTTTGTTGCAGCTGTGGTTGTTTTAAAGGCTTTATAAATAATAATTATGATAAAAAATGATCATTTCTGATCATTTTTGTCATGATTGCGCAATAATTGTGCAACTTCCGGTCATAACAGGAAGAAGGTCGGTCATAACAGGAAGAAGGTCGCCAGTCACCGGAGGCCAGCCATCTTAGGGTTAGTCACGGCTACAGGCAGCAAGGTTTGGAAGACTTGTTGATCAGGATTGCCTCATATGGATTAATTACTATCTGGAATCGCTCTGTGAGCTCTGTGGACGTCTCAGGCGGAGAAGCAGCTGCAGATTGATGGCCGATTGGGCCGCACCGCCGCTCCAACACCAGCTCATGGCCTGGCTAGCAGAAGCTAACACAGGCCTCGAGAGCTAACACAGGCCTCGAGCAGCTCCCGTGGTTTGCTCGTCGCGCTGCTCGGCCTGATAACAACAACGCATGGCAACCTAAGATGTCGGCTATGACCATCTCAAAGTAAGAAAATATATTTTTATTTATTCTGTAAATGTGAATAGCAATGTTTAACATTACAGTACACTACTGTACATGCTTAAATGTGTGCGCGCGCTCCGTTAGCATGATAAATAAAGGTTGAATGAATGAATGAATTTAAAAAAAATAATAATAATTTCACCCCCTACCTACGAATGGATCGAGCTGCGAACGGTTCTTAGGTTCCAAACTCGTTCGTAGGTCGGGGGTTACCTGTAATTAAAATGATTAAAAGTCAACATCTCAGATGGTGTCATAGGCCAGGGAAAAGAGATGGGTTTTAAGAAGAGATTTAAAAACAGACAGGGAAGAGTCTGATGTTCAAGGGAAGGTTGTTCCACAGTTTAGGAGCTGCCACAGCAAAATCACGGTCTCCTCTGAGCTTGCGTTTTGTCTTTGGAACACTCAGGAGCAGCTGATCACATGACCTGATGGTGTGGTTACACCGAACAGCTTTTCAACCTCCAAAAAGCTCGTCACGCACGCAAGTGGACGCACTTGTGAATGCAGCGTGTCCAGACGAACGCCAGAACGCGAAACAGCTGCGGGGTGTGTGGGAGGAGCTTACCGGTATACAGAGTCCTGCGCACAGAGTCCTGCGCACTCCGCCAGGCGAGGAGCTTTTTATTTCCGTCTCTGTGGAGCAGACTTGACTGGTCGTGAAGGAATTGTCGCGAACACACAGCTACAATGAGTTTCTCTTCCATAGTACACGACCTCGCGGGTCTTTTCTGTGTCCCACAAACAATACGTCACATAGTGCGCGCGCCCCCTCGTTTCCGCGTCACATAGGGACTCTCCCCCTCTCTTCTCCTCCTCTCTTCTCCCCCTCTCTTCTCCCCCGACTCTCCCTGATTGGTTGACACACCAACCAATCAGGTAGAGTTGAGCGGCGTTTGAAAGTTTGAACCGCAAAATCTTCAGCATGTTGAATGCGCGGTTTGGAGGCTGAAGCCGGTTCACGTGCACGGAAAAACGCTTCCCAGCACGCTCAACACGCACGCGAGGTGACGCCTGACGCCAAGACGTGGCTGGAAGCGCGTCCACCATTGACTTTACATGTAAACTGGACGCTCCTGCTGCTGAAACGCTGTTCGGTGTGCTCACACCATGAGGGATCGAGAGGGTGTATGGCTGCAGCAACTCGGACAGATAGGGCGGGGCAAGACCATTTAGCGCTTTAAAAGCAAATAAAATAATTTTACAATGAATCCTGGAATGTACAGGCAGCCAGTGCAGGGAGGCTAAAACAGGAGAAATGTGGTCAAACTTTCATGTGCCAGTTAAAAGTTGTGCAGCAGCGTTCTGTAAAACATGTTCAATACAAAATTGTTTTAGTGAGTCCAACCGGTTCTTCTCATCCTGAACATTTCATACTGTTGACCCTGTGTTGACCTGTTTATGACTAATTCAGTTCAATCCAGTTTATTTATTTACCACCACTTAACAACAGAATCATCTCAGCTGAACAGAAACATTCTCATACATTACAAAAGACAGTTTGTAAAAGTTCTCTGTCTAAGGAAGCAGCAGGTTGTGTTGAATATTCACTTCGTCACAGTCTCCCATCCTTAGCAAGCACAGAGGAGACAGTGGAAAGAAAAAACTCCCTTTTAACAGGAAGAAACCTCCAGCAGAACCAGGCTCAGGACGAGAGGCAGTCTGCTTCGACTGGCTGGGTTTCACAACCATATGGGTTCAATATGCCCTGAAGCTGCCATCTGCCAGATTAGTCGAGGGATTATGTCCGCAGCTTTGTCGTGTCTCTTTCACACCCAGAGTGACAAGTTTTAACAGAAATTCACCTTTTAATGTGTGTTTCATAACTGGGGTGGGGGGCGGGGGGATTTTATGCCTCTGCTCTCAGCTTCACTAAACAGTAATCCATTTAATGAGATTAGCCTTGGTTTCTTAACGTTTCTATTTTAGAACCATCAAAAGGATCCGTGTATGAAACAACACAAATCCCTGGAAAAGATCCAGCACAGCTCAGCAGTTCTACAGACCCCCCCACACCCACACCACCACCAAAGATCCTCTCCTCTGTGGGTATCTGTTAAAACTATTGCTGTGATGTCACGTATGGCAGCTGTGCTATCTGAGAGGAGACAACCGGGGCGTCCTTGGGTTGTCTGGAGCTGTTAGGCTCGCAGCTCTGCCAGATTTAAAGACCTTTCACGTGAAACATTTTAAAGTCGGGGGTAGATGGAACATGTGTAAAGCTCATTTCCACGTTGCCGTGTAGCTCATAAGCCACAGATTTAGGTGGAGCGTGTCGTTGTTAAACATCGGTATTTATCACCTCATTATTGATCAGTGAGAATTAGTTTTTGGCAGAAACTGAATCTTCTACTGCAGCTAAGAAACAATGCAACACAAGGTTCTATGTAAAAGTTATGAATTATGATCTTATTTATTAGTAACTTTTTATTTTGAGTGTTAAAAAGGTCCAGCTGGACCCATCTCCAAAGCACTTTGCTGCAGCAACAATGTTTAAAACTTCATAGCAGCTCATATATGGTATTTCAATCACCACACAGTGTTTATGTTTCACATCGCAGTTTCATATGTTTTAATTCCTGCTCACTGTGACCCCTGGAAGTGCTGCATGCTGCTACAATTCACATTTCAATAACTGTTAATGTGAACCTTTCTGGTTCATTCTCACTACAGTATTCACATCCAGTTTTTTTCCCATATGTTTTTGGCACATAATTCATTTAACAGTTTTTGTTCTATTTCAACAATTCATGTATCAAATTGTTCGGTTCATTCAAGACAATTCTGCTGTGGCTTTTGGTATTTGTATAGTTTTAACTTTTTTTAAAAAATATTTAGCTTTTTAAGACATTTTTTTCTGGTTGAAAATGAATGGAGCTCTGTTCACGTCCTTCAGACTCTTTGTGCTCTTTAAATCTTTTACTGCTCATTTCAGCTTTTCTTCTGGTTCACCTTCTTTCTGCTAAATTAGCTTTTTTTCAGCTTTTTCAGCTACATTTCAATTCAGTTCAATTTATTTATTTGTTTTCTCAGGGACAGTGCACAACAATACATTGACCTACAAAAACAGGAAAGATGCATTGTGCCAGGTTATAGTAATAATACTAATTGCCGCCTGTAGTCAATTCAATTCAATTGGATTTGTTCCCATACAGTATTTATAAACCAATTTTTGGCTGAGATATGATCGTTTTCATTCATTCTGACTGAACATTTTGAACAGTACCATTTTCGAGTAGTAAGGCCTGCCTTTGTATCATGTAATGGAGTTAAACTCAACGCAGTCATCTCCCCAGATAAATAATGTTAAATTATTATTTTTAAACATGAATGTTTCTGTTCAGTGCCCTGAGACAACTTCTGTTGTGACTTGACGCTATATAAATAAACCAAATTATCCATCCATCCATCCATCCATCCATCTTCTTCCGCTTATCCGGGGTCGGGTCGCGGGGGTAGCAGCCTAAGTAGGGAGGCCCAGACTTCCCTCTCCCCAGCCACTTGGAGCAGTTCAAATTATAAATTATAATTACCAAATTATATTAAATTAAATTAATAGGTAAAAGTGGATATTAATGACACAATCGGCTTGCCATAGTCTGCTACCATTGTTTGCCTGGAGCAACCAATCAGCTTCATTTTACTGCGCCACCCCGGTGAAATGCAGCAGATTTGACTGTCGAAGTGCATTTATTAAGTAAAAGTTCAACTGAGACACACCTTTAATAAAAAGTCAAGCAAATAAATAATTGTTTTAGGTGTTTATCTTGTTAAATTTCGAATAAATGGACAGTGAGTCTGCACATTCATGTTTCCGCGTATCAGCTTTTTCAAATGCAGCTGATTTGACCATCAAAGTGCATTTATTAAGCAAAAGTTAGACTGAGCCACACCTTTACTGTAATTGTGAGCAAACAAATAATTGTTTTTAGGTGTTTATCATGTTAAATTTTGAAGAAATGCAGAGGCTTGTCCCTCTACCCATGCCTGCTTCCACGAATCGAGTTTTGAAATGCAGCTATTTGACCGTCAAAATGCATTTATTAAGCAAAAGGTATACTGAGACACACATTTACTATAATTTCGAGCAAACAAACAATAGTTTTTAAGTGTTAATCTAGTTAAATTCTTGTTAAAGTCCTCACATGCACGCCTGTTTTGTCCCAATCCCTTGAGTTACCTTCGCATTGTGTGTGTGTGGAAATGCTCTTACTTTCACTATTAGACATACCGGTAGTCATGAGTGCTACTGTCGTTTATCTTTGATTTGATTTCACCAAACGTTTAAGTCATCGCCGATCATTATCATTCAGGATTGTTTTCCAGCCACATTTCTTCCTCGAAGATGACACGTCTGCTCTATCCTTCCAGTTTTTAATAATGCGTTCTTAACCCAATTTTAGTAGTTTCTGCAATCACTTTAGATGTTTTCTCTGCTTGATGCCAATGATTTGATCCTTCTCAAACAGACTGACATCTTTTACATGACCCCGCGATGTGTCTTTTGACATGGTTGTATAAGAAATGAGAAGCAACTCATTGCACCAGTTGGGGTTAAATAACTTGTTGCCAGATGAAAGATAATTGCACATGCAGTAATTATCCAATAGTAGGCTTGTACTTATTTGCTTGGTTAAATCCGGGTGGCAACTTTTGTTGGCCAGGCAGTGTATAAATTACATGTAAAAGCCATTACATGAGAGGATGTGACCTTCAATGTGTAGCAAAGCATGAATATGCAAGGATCATTGTGCAAATTGTTTCACAAAAGCATTAATTTTATTTTATTTTATTTGAATAAACACAGAGAAACTCGTGTTCAGTTTCAGTGGGAACAGTGTTGTTGATCTCCTTTTTTGCCAGTGCATCAAAGTCTGGAGTAACTTCAGTTGTGGTGATTCTCAGGATGCATCTGAGGTGTTGGTCCGTTAACTTGGATCTGCAACAGGTTTTGTTGATGTTCATGATGCTGAATGTCTGCTCACATACGTAGGTCGAGCCAAACAAAGTCAGCATTTTCTGTGCCGTCTTCCGGAGGTTTGGGAATGTGGCTTTAAGACGGAGTCAGACTGAAGATGGATCAGTTCCAACTGCAGCAGCTCTTGTGGTGCAGTTTCAGTGATGGGACAGGACACCAGCTGAAGTGACTTTTCAGTGTTTTCATATTCAGAGAACCGACGGCTGAATTCTTCGTGCAGGTCGTCAACTGATTTGCTGTATTTCTTTGTATTTTGCGTCGCCTCTTTCTGCATGGCACTTGTGGGGAAATGTGCAGAAGATTTGTTTGCAATTTGTCCGGAGAATAAAGTTAGCTTTGAAGGCTGTAACATTTTTGAACATGTCGTGCACAAACAGATTTTTCCCCTGGAGTTTCACATTCAGCTCAGTCATGTGTGAAAATATGTCCACATCAAACGCAAAATCACAAAGCTAGTTGCTTACCTCAGAAAATGTCTCAGTCTCTTCTTTCATCCTCTACACTCGCTGGAACACTTTGCCCAAACTTAACCAGCGGACATGAGAGTGGTATAGTAAGTCCTGATGATCCGCTTCAGTTTCCTCCAGGAATGTAATACACTGACGATGCTGAAGTCCCCTTGCTCGTATAAAGTTGACATGTTTTACAACTGGATTCATGACATGATTAAGCTGCAATATAGACTTACACGGGGATTCCTGATGGATGATGCAGTAAAGGGAAATAACATCCTGGTCTGGGTTTTCCTCTTTCACTTTATCCTGGATTCTATTCAGCAGCCCAACATGTTTTACAGTTAAATTTGGTGATCCATCCGTTGTGTGATATTGGCAAGTTTACTCCACGGTAGCTCCATTCTCTCGATGACAGCAGACGGTTATAAAAATCCTCTCCTCGTGTTTTTCCTTTCAGAGACTCCAGGGTAAAAAGTTCTTCTGTTATCTCAAAAGTGTCGTTAATCCTACAGATAAAAATTATCTGTAGCTGAGTAGTGTCTTTTAGTCATTCCTTTCATCCAGCACTAATTAATAGAACTTAAAGTCATGTTTCATGTTAGTTTTTTGGGCAGAAAAATAATATTTAGAGGTAATATACCAGGTAGTAATTTTGATAATCCTCCCTGCTTTCCAAATTAATAGCAAGAGCCTTACAGCCACAAATCAGGGGTAAAACGCTGAGCCTAAAAAAACGTGCTGTTTTGGAGTCACGTGACGTAGGAGGCGACATAGTCGGAAGTTGTTGTATTGTATTGAATTGTATTGAAGCGAAAGAGGTCCAATAATGGTTAATATTTGTGTGTGCGGGGGTTGTTCAAACTCCAGTTTGTCTGGACATATTGTCCATCAATTTCCTGCACCAAAAAAACAGCTTTCAGAGTTTGGTGAGGTTTGTCCGGTTGAAAAGGCAGGATTTCACCAACAGAAGCGTCACGACCAACTCCGTGATTTGTCAGGAGGATTACAACGACAGCGACCTGAACGAACACAGGATTGACTTCAGAAGTAAGGACAACAATATAAATTATTTATTTTTTGGTTGAAATGGTTGAAAGTGGTTTAGGAGCTATAAATTACGAAATATACAGAGCTAAACCGAAGCTAGGAAGCGAGCTAGGAAGCTAGAAATATACAGAGGTCCACACCTAATAAAAAATCAAATTTAATCTCAAATGTCTTCTACAGGCCATCAGTTGGTAAATAAAACCCCTATAATTACACTCTTGCAGCAGAAGAAATATCTACCGAGTGGTTTTGGAGCTATAAATTACAAAATATACAGAGCTAAACCGAAGCTAGGTCCACACAGTTACGTCTTAAAAAATGAATAAAAAAAATCAAATTTTATCTCAATGTCTTCTACAGGTCATCAGTTGGTAAATAAAAACCCATATAATTACTGTCTGGCAGCTGAAAAAATATCAACCGAGTGGTTTAGAAAAAAAAATTGTTAAGAGAGCTAAAGATTAGGCTAGTGCAGTTAAATCCATCAGTGGTGTAATTAATGCTGTATCTCTATATAGTATAAATATAAACCATTTTTAGCTTTAGGTAGTATATACTGTATCTAGAAGTTATTTGGCTAGATATTTGATGTAATAGTCAGAGATGACATACTTATATCAAAACAACTTTACAATCTGTCGCCTCCTCCTGGTGCGATCCCATATCTTTCTTAGCAGGGTGCAATGCAGGTGCACGAACGTTCCCCTCCCGTGATGTCACTTCCGGTTTACCGCTGAGGGCGCTATTTTTAGACAGAGTAGCGAGGGAAGACAAAAAAAGGGAGTAATAGCACATTTTACTTTGAGATATGATCCGTATTTTTGATGAAAATTGGAGTTTTAGACATGTTAGGTTGAAAAGGCAACTACATGTGTTTAAAGTGAAAGACGCACTTTAAAGGACTCTGCCTTTTTGTGTATTTTGCTGGCTATAACTTCATCAATCAGTTCTACACGGCAAGTCACAGTCCTGCGTGATAAACAGATTTTTTGAAACTCATATTGGCTCTCCGGACACAATAGACCAGCTGTCTTTACCATGCATTCTTTTTAAAACTCGCCTTCGGAGAAAGGCTTGCTAGCCTTTGCTAATTCGAATGCCAGCAAAAAACTTGCCTTGGTAGTTGATTCTTGAATCGTAGTTTGTCGGTGAATTTTTTTTTGCTGAGTCTGTAAAGATGAAGCTAGGTTGTTGAGCTTTGTAGGTTAGAAGTAAGATTTTGAATTATATTCTGAATTTGACAGGAAGTCAATGGAGAGAAACTAAAACTGGAGAGATATGATCTCTCCCACTAACTCCAGTTAAGACTCTGGCAGCAGCATTTTGGATCAACTGAAGACTTTTTAAAGAAGTATGTGGACACCCAGGTAATAAACCATTGCAATAGTCCAGTCTAGACGTGACAAATGCATGAACCAGTTTTTCTGGATCATTTTTAGATAAGATGTTTCTAATTTTAGTGATATTATGCAGGTGGAAGAAAGTAGTTCTAGTAACATTTTTAATGTGGGGGATAAAAGACCTATCCAGATCAAAAATATCACCAAGATTTTTAACATTAGAGCTGGAGGTCAGATCAATGCCATCCAGAGTTGGTGAAAGACTGAAAAAAAAATATTCTTAAGATGCTCACGTCCAAAAACCACAACCTCAGTCTTGTCTGAGTTTAAAAGCAGAAAATGAAGGGTCATCCAGGTTTTTATGTCTTTAAGACATGCTTGTAGTCTAAGTAACTGATTGGATTCATTGGGTTTCATGGACAAATATAATTGTGTATCATCAGCATAACAATGAAAATTTATAACATGCTGTTTAAAAATTTTACCTAATGAAAGCATATAAAGCAGAGTATTGGTCCAAGCACGTAAGCCTGAGGAACTCCACAACTAGCCTTTTTGCTGTAATTTCTGTGCTAATTTCTGTCTTTTGTGTTTCTTTCTTATACAATTTAATGTTTGATGCTCCTTTCAGCTAATTCTGCTAACTTCAGCTTAATTTTTTTTAAATAAAAATCTTTTCTAGATGTTTTTGTGCTAATTTCAGTTTTTGTTTATTTATTCAGCCTCTTTCTGCCTCTCTGCTCTATTCAGCTTTTGACGCATTCGTGCCGTTTTTCTGCTGCTTTTTTTTCCCTGCTTGCAGCAAATGTCATCTGTTCACATTCACTAACATTTTAGTGTTGAAACCTTTTGAGCTGGTTTCAACTTAACAACTTTCAGCAGAAATCCTTCAGCGAAAAATGACATTTATCTAGTTAGCCTTGTCTTGAGGAATTAACAGCAGCGTAAAAGTCTTATGGAATAGCATTTATATAGACGGCTATAGAACGTTTAAGGTTGGAGTTTTATTCATTACTACCGGTAGTCTTCAGCTGCATAAAACTAACCTTTAGCTTGTCTGTTCTGTTTGATGAATATACCGGTATCTGTTTCTCCAAGCTGCAGCTGTGTAAAGAAGTTGTTTGGAAAAGGTATTAAATTAACTATTGCTTTTACTTTAGGGCTGTATCTGTGAATGCGTTTGTACTGGAAGTTATTGGTACATGTACAAAACAACCCTATTATATAGTAAAATCCACTTCAAAATGTCTGAACTATTCATTTAAGTACCCAACCCTTGACTATAGCTGCAGTTGGACAGCTGTACTTTGCTTACTGATGATAGCATCAGATGAGAAGAATAACTGTGAAAGAACTACCCGTCTTCTGTGGAAGCTCAGGGCACCTGAAGTTCATCCAACCTGCTTCTACCTGCATGTCCGATCCTTCCAGAGTCACCGTGGAGCTCCATGACACTCAGGCATCCAGGGTCACTCTGAGTATTTAACCTTTCCCATTCAAACTCTGCTCTCCTGGAGCTAAATGTTTATGTCCCATTCACCAGAGCTCCTGTTGTTTATGGTAACCACGAGTTTGCTTTAGATTCATGTCCTGTCGGATCACAGAAATTCTTGTCTCTTGCTCCCTCGTGACGCCGTCTCAGAAAGGTCAACCCAATGATCTTCAGTGAACTTCACATCTGTTTGTTTGCTGAAGGTGCTTTACCAGTAGTTGCTGTTTTATTGAAGCAGTTTATTCAAATGTGTAGCTGTTTCACTTACTTCTGATTGTCTCATCCAGACAAGACTTGTTCATTTTCTATTTTGATTATCCGTTTCTTTCAAAGAAAGCATTCACACTTTATAACTTTTTTTAAATCAAAATAAATATTAAAAACTCTACAAGGTTTAAAATCTACTCTAACCAAACTTTTCATGTTGGGGATGTTTCTATTTAATGTAGGATGTATTTAGTTTATTGTATGTGTTGTAAAAGCCAGCTGAAGTGGAAGGACTGTGTCTGAAGAAACAGCTGTCTGTGTACTTTGTGGCTTAGGGGGCCATGTGTGAAGGTTCTGCGAGGGATAAGTGGAGATTTACAGACATCCTGCAGGTCTTCTCTTACTTTTCTACTAAGAGGTTAGCCAAGGATACATGTGATGGTATTCTCATTACAAAAACAAGTATACTGTACATGGGTGAGTTTATGGGATTGAATGTATCGGCTTTGTTTGAGTTTTATTTGCATCACTTAATAGACTTGAGCTTCTTCTGCACAAAACTTTTGGATTTGGGATACTGAGCAGAGTTAATGCCAGTCTGAGACTGATTGATATCAGTTCATTTCTAGTTATTTATTTATTTATTTATTTTCAGCAACATCTGAATTCCTAAACGCAGTTAACAGATGCTGCTAATCAAATGTATTGATTAGAGCCCAACCGATATGGACATTTTTGCTATCACCGATACCGATAGGTCCACAGATGCCTAGATTGGCCTAAAATATCAACCTTACCTATATATCAATTGGGCTTTAGTATTGACTACTTGACCCTCATCGGTGTGAGCATCTCTATGAAAATAGGAGTTTGGTCAGTTTGCAGATATGGTAAATGGGTTGTATTTATATAGCGCCTTTGTATCTGATCAAGATACAGGTACTCAAAGTGCTTTACTCTGCAATCTGGGCCTCATTTACCCATTCATACAGCACTCTACTAGAGCTCTACAAGGCTAATTTAACTAATCATTCTAAAGAGGCTAATCAGAGCTTTATCACATTCATACATTGATGTGACACACATCAGAGGCAATGAGGGGTTCAATGTCTTGTCCAGGGACAGCATGTGACTGCTGGTGGATTTGAACCCCCAACTCTTGCATTGGAGGTTGACTGTACTAACCACTCAGCCACAGCTGCCCTTTGTGAGTTGACACAATGCAGAGGAGGAAATAATAATAATAATAATAATGTCTATTCCTGTCATCTGCGTATGTTCCCATACACAGACGAAATTCGTCTCTGCATTTAACCCAACCACTTACCAGGTGGTGCAGTGAGCAGCCCGAAAGCGCCCGGGGAGCTGGAGAAATAGGTGTGCACTCATAGACACCCCAAGCTGGGTAGTGGCCGGGGCGCGAACCCGCGACCTTCGGATCTGTAGTCAAAAGCCCTGCCACTAGACCATCTTGGCTCCAAGACATCACCAATAACTTCAGAGAGATATTTGTTACTGTCCATCAATCTGGTAAGTGTTGTATGGCCACTTCCAAACATCCTGGAGTCCATCATAATGAAAAGCGCGTTATAAATTGAATTCATTATTATATATTATTATTATTATCATTCTGCAGGGAGGTGTTTCTATCCACTCATTCATGTTCTGTACCCTCCCTGTTTTATTCAGGGTGTACAAATAGTAGGTGAGCAGCTCTCTGTCTCCAGTGGTCAGTGGACAATATTGGCAGTTCACAACAGTCAAGACAGTTGTCAAACGTCCTAGGAGTGGACGTCTCAGTAAATTCTTCCTGAGATAGAAAAAAAAATCCTTAAACTTCTTAGGTTCTTCAGACCTCAGTCAGCAGACTGAAGGTTAAAGTTCATGGGAGTACAGATAGAAAAATTGGCATGTGTGGCTTGTTTGGGAGGGTTTGGACAGATGAGATCATCATCAAACTATGGATGTTTTCCCAAAATGCACAACATCATGTTTGGAGAAAATCAGACAGCACAATGTTAGCACTGTCAAGCCCAGCGGTAGAGGGCTGATTATATGGGCTTGTTTTGCAGCCCCTGGGCAGCTTACACTTATTGAGTCAACCAAAGAATATCAAAGTCATTTTCATTCAGGTTTTGTATTCTTGTCAAAAGGCGGGGCATATTATGGTATAGTCTCAGCCCATAATCTTTCTCTTGTCCCACCCGTAACTTCTGACCTGCTCAAGATACTGTAACTTAATACACATTTGTACAATGTGTATACGGTAGATAGCATGTTCCATAATGTTTTTATCACCCCAGCTCCAAGGTCAAGGTCAAAAATCAAGGTCAAGTGTTGCACAAGGTCTTTGCTTGTCCCGACCACTGCTATAGCTTGCTGTATAACAGTTTGTCGATGACTGTATAATGTGCCGTATACGGAACTCTTGTTTCCATTAAGACGCACTGTGTGAATTCTTGTTAGCAAAATAACTCCACCGTTTTCAACATGTTTAAATGTTCTTGTCTGTGTTTGATAAGAAAAACAGCTGCTGTAAGGTGTACCAAACGTCCACACAGTGCATCAGATACTGCTGGGGTGTCCAGAGGGCTGAGCTGTGTGACTTCAGGTGAAGCAGCAGACTGGTGCATTTAGGTGCTGCAGGTTCAGATGGAGGAGAAAGCAGATGGGACAGGTTGAAGTAAGATTCAGCCTGCTCTTTTTTATTGTATTCTTCTTCCTGTTTTACATTAAAATGTGTTTCTGTTTTCATAGTTGTCTGACTGCGCACCTCCTGCAGCCTCTTCTGAGTCTGAAGCAGACCTCATAAAGATAGCCAGCTCAGATCAAAAGCCCGTGGTGTCCCATAAAGCAGGATCAAAGCCTGATGGGAGCACAGCCTTGTCATAACTTCTCATAAGCTGAGAGAGCAGATAGCCTTGTCTCAGCTGGATAAATACAGCTGCAGCCTGGATAAGATTATCAGAGCACTTTGAAAGAGAGAAACAGCTACATGTGTTCAGACTGTTGGGAAATCTTTTAGCTTTTCAGGGAGTTTATTCTTTCACCTGATTGAAGGGTCTACGCTACATAAACTGTTAAATAGTATATATTGATTTAGGATTAGTGAGCTGAACATCATTATCAACACATCACGTTAATAGATAAAAGATTTAAAGCCATTTAACTCAAAGAAACATTTACTTTTGTTGCAGACTGAAACAGCTAAATCTCTTTAGATGTGTGTTTGTAAGTACTGCAGTGATCCATGCAGATGTGTTTGTCCTCTTAACGCTGGATTGTCATTAGGGCTGGATGATATCGCCAAAACTTTTATCACAATATATTTCTTAATTTCGGCCGATAGCGATATAATTCGATATCGATATAAACAATATAAAAGCCTCAGAAAAACTACAAATAAATTAATGCTCACCTTTTATTTGTACAGTATTTAACCTTCAAACATTTTTGAAATCCCCATCAAATAAACATAATATTCTCAATTAAGTCAATATTAATAGTTTTAACTTCAAATCGCAACTTTAAAATTGACAGCATTGAAATTAATAGTTAATGAAATAAAATTTTGGGTTGTTGTTATTGATGAGAAGCTGACATGGAGATATCATGTAAATTACTTAAGAATAAAAATAACAAAATCAATTGCATTACTGTATAAAGTAAAATAGTTTTTGAATGACAAAGCTTTGTATATATTGTATAATGTAATGATTGTTCAATATTTAATCTATTGTACTGAAGTTTGGGGAAAAGCATGCACAACTATTACAATCCTATTTTTATTTTACAAAAAAAGAGCATAAGAATTATTAGTAGGAAGTGCTATGGTCACCCAACAAATATATTATTTCATCAATTGAAATTATTAAAATGTTATGATTTGGTTGAACATAGTATTTTACAAGTCATGTATAAAGCTCATAAAAATATTACCCCCAAATATTTAATTAAAATTTGTTTAAAAAAAGAGTCATTATAACCTGAAGAGAATGGAAATGTTCGTAAAACCTTCATTTAGAACTAGTCTGAAGGAGCTGAGTTGTAATTCAGGAAACAGGATTGTGGAGTTGACTTGATATCACCATAAACATTTCCAAAACAATTTATATGTTTTAAAAGATGATTAAAGTTGTTGGGAAGGTATAGTGCAGGTGAAGGATACCTGAAGTTTTTCTTTTTTTTGTTTTCAGTTTGGAGATTGTTCAAGTGAAAGTTGTTGTTTGTTTGTAGTTATTTTGTATTTTTTAAATAAGGGGCAGATTATAAGACTTTTTTTTTTCTTTCTTCACCCTTTTCATTCAATGTTTTTTCTTTCTGATGAATTTGTTTATTTTGAATGAATGAATAAATTAATGGGGGAAAAACATGCAGCGCTGGGGGTGTTGTTTCAGGGACACGTTGGCTCAATCTTTATTGTGCTTCATCTTCTGACTCTCATCATATTCTATCGAGTGGAAACTCTTCAGATTAAACAAGTTAGATGTGTTCCCACCGCTAGCTGGAATGACTCAAGTTGTATTTTCTAGAACAAGACCTACATCCTAAAGCATTTTTTTCATCCATCCATTCATCTGTTATTTTCCACTTGTTCTGGGTCAGGTCTTGGGGGCATCTTGAGCACGGAGGTCTAGATATCTCTTTCCACAGCCACCTCTTCCAGCTCTTCTGGGAGAACCCCAAGGCGTTCCCAGGCCAACCGAGAGGCAAAGTCCCTCTAGCAAATCCTGAGACTTCTCTGTCAAGATGGCGCCTGTGTACGGCTTGACTTCTGTTCCGTCTCGTCTGTCTCACATTTTTGTGAATTGTTTAGTATTTTGCTTTGCTTTATCTAGCCTGTCAAACAACTGTGTCTTGGCTGTAAAGCAATATCATTATGATCGACACACGTTATTTTCTATAAAGGATTACAGGTAGTCCCCGACTTACGAGCGAGTTCCGTTCCTCCGAGGCGCTCGTAAAGCGAAAATTCGTAACTTGGAACGGCCGCCACGTGTCTCGTAAGTCCGGAATTTCGCTCGTAAGTTGGAACGGTTTTGCTAGCGCGACTACAAACACTCGTTTTTCATCGAAAAACTGCTTACGAGTGCATAAAAATGATCGGAAACGTGTGTCCACATGTTTAGCTAACGAACTGTGGTGAAAAAACACAGAAAAATTCAGTATTTTTTGCGTTTTTTCCAAAAATTCGCCAGCTCGTAAGTCCGGAACCTCGTAGGTCAGAGCGCTCGTAAGTCGGGGACTACCTGTATATGGAGGATGCCAGCGTTTCCTGGGCCAGGTATACAGAGTTTTTCACTCCGCATTTTGAATGCGCCACGTCATCACCCGAGTACCTGCTGCTGACAAAGCGCCGAGGCCGGAGAAGGAAGCGGGGATCCAGAGCTGGTGTCCAGACCAGGATGAGGAAACAACGAGGGAAAATATCAAAGTCAAAGTCAACTTTATTGTCAGATCTGCAATATGTACAGTACAGGACATACACAGGACCGAAATTGCGTGGCTGAGCGGGTCCAGCTCTGTTGGAAATGAGCGCTGCCTCCGGCTGGTACCAATCTGCGAACCGGCCCTGTCCTGTGCGTCTTCCCTGTTCTATGCGTCACCAACCCTGTGCCACTCTGATCTGATCTTCCCAACTTGTCAAGCCCGGCTCTCCACACTGCGTGACTGATTCCTTCAAACCATCTCCTGCCAGGAGAGGTATGTGGACGGAGCTCATTCGTCGCCGCAATACAGTATCCACTAGCCCAGAGCGCACTTGCAGCTGTGCGTGTAAAACCAACACAGATCGCCCTGTTGAATGCTCGCTCCATAGCGAATAAAGCTTTTGTCCTTGGGGATTTATTCAAGGAAAAAAACCTGGACTTCATGTTTTTGACGGAGACTTGACAGCGGGAACAAGAATTTATTCATTTGAATGAATTATGCCCGCCGAACTGTTCAGTGTTTGGAACCCCGCTGGTTGCCAGGCGAGGAGACGGACTTGCGCTTATCCATCAGGACTGCTTTTCCTGCAGGCTCATGAAGCTGGGTCCTTTCAGCTCTTTTGAACTACAAATGACTAAGGTTGGGATCATTGACTCATTTTATTGTGTTTTAATTTACAAACCTCCTGGTCCTGCCCGTGCATTTTTAGAGGATTTTTCTGAAAATGTATCTTCTGTTATTAAGCTTGAAATTTTTTTAATTCTTGGAGATTTTAATATGCATATTGATCACCCATTTTGCAATACAGCATCAGAGTTACTGTCACTCACAGAGGCGTTTCATTTTAAACAGCATGTTTCTGGGCCTACACATAAGAAAGGATTTAGACTTTGTCTTCTCTTTTGGTCTCATCATTGACCTGTGGTGGACGTTCCTGTCACTGATCACTGCTGTGTGTATTTTAATTTGTCTTTTAACCTCAACAGTTGTCCTCATAAAGTGATTTCTCAAAGGCAAATTATCAATCAAAATGCTGTTGAGAAATTCTCAGAATCTTTTGAGCCCAGCTGTTTTGTTAGCTGCAGTGATGCTGATTCCTTTGTGGAGTCTTTTAATAGCCACTGCCTGTCTGTCTTAGATGAGGTTGCTCCTGTAAAGCACAAAATATCCTCTCGTAAAAACGCTTGTCCTTGTAGAAATGAAGAAATTATGTTGTTCAGAAGATCATGTCGTAAGGTAGAGCGTTTGTGGAAATCTACTAAACTTGAAGTCCACAGACTGCACTTAAAGGAGCTGATCTCAACCCTAAATGAAATGATTAAACAGGCCAGGTCAGCATATTTTTCTAATCTTATAAGCATGAATAAGAAAAGTCTTGTTTGATACCATTAATAATATGGTTTCACCTTCACTCCCTCTTGTGCCTGTATTCACATTAGATGACTGTAACACATTTTTAAACTATTTTGTGGAAAAGGTTTACAACATCAGGGAAATGTTAAATCAGTTCTTGGTGTCACCCTCAGTTCAGTCCCTACAGTGAGCTCCTGGTCCTCATTTACACCTTTCACTTTAGAGCACATATGTCAGAGTCCCGGCCCGCGAGCCAGATCCGGCCCGCAAATTAATTATTTATGGCCCCCGAATGATATTTAATTACTATTAGAAACGGCCCGCAGTCCACAGCCGCCCGCTGGTGTTTTGCGCGCACCAAAACTACATTCCCCACAATGCAACGGTAGCAGGGGTGGGGCCAATCCAATCCAGAGTTGTGTCTCCAACCCAGAAGAAGAAGACCTGCCTCACTTCCCATTCAGGAAATCCAGTTACTTGGCCAGCTCCAGCATGTGTGGGGGAGTAGCACTGTAGCTAACAGCTAGCCAACTTTTCATCGTAACATGTTCGCTGTGTGGAAGTATTTTACACTAAACAGAGCCATAGCACCACAGGTTAGGTCAGGTCAGGTTAGTTTTACGTTGGACATTCGAGCTCCTGGGCTTTAGCGGGACGCCACTCTCGCTGAACCGAAACAGGGAGACCGACAGTAGCCAGCCGCGTCTAGTCCTACCCGCTGTCCTAACTGTCTCGTATGACGGGACAGGCAGAGAGCGGCTGACCGGATTGAACAAGAAAAACAGCAGAAGCCACGGAGCTCAAATGTTCACCGAGAAGTTGCTAAACTTCATCATAATTAAGCTGTCAGCTGTAGATAATGAAGGATTTCGCAGCTTGATACTTGCAGCCAACAGTAAACAATCATAAAAAAGCATATTAATTAAAAATCATAAGAAAACTGTATTAAAAAAACTAAACATAAACAGCTACATTATAAAACAATGTAAAATACTAAAATCAGGAACATGTCTGTGTTGATTTATGCCAAGAACTTAGCAGATGTAAACCTATTTAATATTTTATTTAATTAATTTATTCATTCGTTTAAAAGAGACAAAACAAAACCTAAACAGCTGCATAAAAAAACAATGTACAGTAAAATACTAAAAGCAGGAACATGTCTGTGTTGATTTATGCCAAGAACTTAGCAGATGTAAAGCTATTTAACATTGTATTTAATTCGTTTATTCATTCAAGAGACAAAATAAAACAAATTCGTCAAAAAGAAAACAATGAAAAGAGTGCAGAAAGAAGAAGAAAATTATTATATCACCCCCTTATAATAAACATTGAACCAGTCCGGCCCTTGGCTTATAGCAGGTTTTTTTTGCGGCCCTCTGTGTATTTGACTTTGACATCCCTGCTTTAGAGGATGTGAGGGTTGTTCTAAAAGAGATTAAACCTTCCTGTGTGCCAGGTGTTGTCCCCGCGTCACTGTTTTTAAAGGTGTCTGATATTGTCAGCCCCCATGTGGCAAAATTAATTAACATTTCTCTTTCTACAGGGTCAGTTCCATGTTTTTTGAAACAAACAGTTTCAAATCCGATCTTGAAAAAGCCCAACTTGGACCCCACTGAGCTCTGCAACTACAGGCCAATATCAAAATTGCCTTTTCTTGCCAAAATTTTGGCGAAGTTAGTTACTGCGCAGTTGAATACTTTCTTGCAAAGTAATAATATTCTGTACAAGTTTCAATCTGGTTTCCGCAAGATGCACTCCACTGAAACTGCCTTATTAAAAGTCTCTAATGCCATTTTGATGGCTGCAGACTCTGGTCAGAGCAGTGTTTTGATTTTATTGGATCCGTCATTAGCTTTTGACACAGTCGACCACAAAATTCTGATACATCGACTGCAACACGAGTTAAAATTTTCTGGAACTGTTCTCAAGTGGTTTTCCTCTTATCTGAACAACAGAACATTTTCAATATTTGTGAATAACATACAGTCTAAGACCACTCCGTTACTGTATGGTGTACCTCAGGGTTCAGTCTTGGGTCCTATTCTGTTCCTTCTATACATCAACCTCCTTGGAAAGATTATCAATAGTTTCAGAAATGTGTCTTACAATCTCTATGCTGATGATATCCAACTGTACTGCTCCTTCTATGACTCAGAAATACAGAAGTTATTGGAATTAGTAAACTGTGTGTCCCATATTAAGGTGTGGTTAGCCAACAACTGGCTTCAGTTAAATTCTGCCAAGACTGAAACCCTGATCATTGCCCCTGAACAGAAAGTTCCTTGGATCAAGCAACATCTCAGTTCTCTGGGCTCCTCTTGTCAGCCGAGCCTCAGAAACCTTGGTGTTCGGTTCGACCAGTCAATGTCTTTGGACAAACATTCAAAGCTTCTGGTAAAAACTGCTTTTATCATCTGAGGAACATTTCTAAACTGAGGGCAATGTTATCCATATCTGACCTGGAGATGATTATTCACGTTTTTATATCTTCTCGTTTAGATTACTGTAATTCCCTTTTTCGCTGTCGCTCGTCTCCAGTTGGTTCAGAACGCTGCTGCGAGGCTTTTAACAGGAACTAATAGAAGGTCTCACATTACACCAGTTTTAGCTGCTCTACATTGGCTCCCTGTTGAATTTAGAATGAATTTTAAAATGTTGGTCTTTTAGAGCTTTAAATGGACAGGCCCCCTAGTACATCACAGAAATGTTGATCCCTTATTCTACAGCCCGCATCCTTCGGTCTTCAGCACTGAACCTTCTAAAGGTCCCTAAGACCCGGTTTAAAACCCAGGGTGACCTTTCCTTTCAGGCCGTGGCCCACCGGCTGTGGAATGCCCTGCCCCTGTCTCTTCATGTGACCGTCTCTGTTGATTCCTTTAAAACGCAGCTTAAGACACTTTTATTCAGACAATCTTTTAGTTAAATGTATTTATTTAGTGTTTTTATCAGCTGTTCTTGTTTTTATCAGCTGTTTTTTTAATTAATCAGCTGTTATTACCATATTTCTTTTGTCTATTTTAATATTTTATTTTGTATTTTGTACAGCACTTTGTGATTGTATCTATGATAAGTGCTATATAAATAAAATTTACTTACTTACTTCCCCGGGCTCTCCTACTAGGTGGACATGCCTGTGAAACTTCCCAAGGGAGATGCCCGGGGAGCATCCCTACCAGATGCCTCAAATGGTTCCTCTCAATGTGGAGGAGCAGCATCTCTACTCTGAGTTTCTCCCAGATAACTGAACTTCTCACCCCATCTCTAAAGGAGAGTCCAGCTACTCTGAGGAGAAAGCTAATTTAGACCATCTCGAGACTCCACAGTCTCGTTATTTCAGTCAGTGTCCAAAATTCTACCGTAGGTGAGGGTAGGGATGTAGACCGACCGGTAAACAGAGCTTTGCCTTAAGCTAGATTTATAGTCGACGTGTTGCGCAGCGCGCGAGGGTGCGCGCGCCAAATGTGACGCAATATCGCAGTCCCCGCCCCTGCGCGTTGGCCACGCGCGTGGGATTAGCGCGTGTCGTGCACCTCTGAATTTTTGAAACTCTGCAAGGCTATGCGCGTGCCGTGGGCGCTACGATTTGATTGACAGGTCCCCACCGACAGCCTTCACGCCGGAGCCTGCAGCTGTTTGCGCCATTGTGGTCGTGGAGACGGCGTCGCGACGCATGGAGGAATGTTTTGTGACACAAATTTATTAAATTCTCCTTCATTCCTGATCTGGAGTCGGACTTTTCTTTTGTTTTTTCGCCAAAAGTCACGTGATCGCTTTCTCCTCCGCTGACTCCATGCATTAAAACCGCAAATAAAGACAACAGTTCAGCACGCGAGCGGAAAGCTATTTGTTTTTGTTGTGTGATTTCAAACAGTTCTTCTTCTACGGTAGATTTCTTCTTCTACACCTTTCTTGCAACATATGCACAGGTTTTAGAGGGTACTGCCTCCTGCTGGTCCGTAAAAGAACAGCACTTTGCCATGCGCCGCCGTGTGTCAACCATAAACACAGCGGCGAAACTGTGAACGCATTTTGCCGCACGGCTGAGTGCACGCGCGGCGCGCGCTCCAGCCTGCGGACCAAAGCGCGAGTCTAACTCAGCCTTTACAGATCTGCTCCCTCTTCACCATAACGGACAGGCATAGAATCCGCAATACTGCAGAAGTTTCACCTATTCTGTTGTTTATCTCATGTTCCATTCTTCCCTTACTCATGAACAAAACATCAAGATACTTGAACTCCTCCACTTTAGGCAGAACCTCACTCCCAACCCAGACATCAATCTTTTTTTATGATTCAATAAAATATGCCAGTGAGGAAGACTTTATTTTCTTTATGCCACCATACATACATACATACATACACTGCCAGACCAAATACAAAAGTCGTCTCCCCCCAAAAAAGGTCACACACTAATATTTCATTGGACCACCTTTAGCTTTGATTACGGCATGCATGCGCTGTGGCATTGTTTTGATAAACTTCTGCAATGTCAAAAGATCTACAGTATTTCCATCCAGTGATGCAATAATTTTTTACCACTATCTTGCATTTATGACGAGGCACTAGGCATGATGGGTGCATCACTTCACCTGCCTCTCTTCTTACCCTGATGCGCCCATCACTCTGGAACAGGGTCAATCTGGACTCATCAGACCACATGACCCTCTTCCATTGCTCCAGAGTCCAATCTTTATGCTCCCTTGCAAATTGAAGCCTTTTTTTCGGTTAGCCTCACTGATTAGTGGTTTTCTTAAGGCCACACAACTGTTCAGTCCCAATCCCTTGAGTTCCTTTTGCATTGTACTGGTACAGGTACTGAAAGTAAAGGTTCACATACTTTTACCACTCATATATGAAATATTGATCATTTTCCTCAATAAATAAATGTAGATAAATAAATAAATTCTAAGACAAACAATTTACTGTGGTCAGCTGTTTCCTGGCTACCCTTAGCTCATCAGAGCAGTCAGAATTAAACGATTTCTCCAAACTCAGCTTGTTCAAAGAGCCATAAAAAACAGGTAAGATAACTGTTCATAACTTTTCAACAGAAAGAACCCCTATTTAAATTTGCTAGAATACCTTTTTCAAGTTGCAGTGTTTCCAATTAAGAACAAAGTGAAACATTCAAATGACCATTTTCTGACCTGATGGGTTTGTCTCTTGTGTGCTACCACTAGTGGTTACCTTCAGTTACTGACTGATTTACTCATACTCAGAGCTACACCTCTGCCTTTTCAAAGGCCATGGTTCACTTTATCAATGTCCAGACTTTTGACATGAAAAATAAGAGCTGAAAGGAATCCACGATGAAGACGTCACACAGACTGACAGCTTGCAGCCATTGACCACAGTCCTGTGACCCCGACTGTCTGCTTGGAATTTGTTCATCTCCATATTTCACCTTCAGGAATTTGAGTCTGTGGCAGGTGCAGACAGAAAAGGCCACACTCACAATTGGGTTCAGTCATGCCAAAGAAGTCCATAAACACACGCATACAGACATGAACACATGCTGCTGTCAGCTTGTTCCTACAGTTTGTTCATTTAATGGCTGCAGGAGAACTTACAGCTTTTTGTTTATTGTGACACTCAGACATGTCTGATAAGTATGGCACAAATACGCCTAAAATTAAGATTTTTTTTCTTCAAGCACGGTCTGGCCGTGTTTCCTGATCTGGTCATGAGAGCAGAGGTTCTCTACCTGACCTGTATGTAAACTTTGTGTTTGAACAGTTCAGGCCTGCTTTAGAGTTTATTGGAGACATGTTAGAGCCTTTGAATCACCGTGTGTTCCTGTTGAAATAATCTGCCTCAGATCAGAGTTATTCATTCAAACTTTATTTCTACAGGTTAGTCTCATTGAGCCTCGAGGACTAATTTACAAGAGAGACTTGATTTAAACAACACAGATGAGGTACAGACAACAATAGACAATCATATAAAAAGCATATACGGTAAAATGAAAAGTAAATAGAATAAATTAAATAAAAACAAAACAAAAACAGCTACATTATAAAAGGATATAAAATACTACAAACCGGATTCCAAAAAAGTTGGGACACTAAACAAATTGTGAATAAAAACTGAATGCAATGATGTGGAGGTGCCAACATCTAATATTTTATTCAGAATAGAACACAAATCACAGATCAAAAGTTTAAACTGAGAGAATGTATCATTTTAAGGGAAAAATATGTTGTTTCAAAATTTCATGGCATCAACAAATCCCAAAAAAGTTGGGACAAGTCCATTTTTACCACTGTGTGGCATCCCCCCTTCTTCTTACAACACTCAACAGACGTCTGGGGACAGAGGAGACCAGTTTCTCAAGTTTAGAAATAGGAATGCTCTCCCATTCATGTCTAATACAGGCCTCTAACTGTTCAATCGTCTTGGGCCTTCTTTGTTGCACCTTCCTCTTTATGATGCACCAAATGTTCTCTATAGGTGAAAGATCTGGACTGCAGGCTGGACATTTCAGTACCCGGATCCTTCTCCTACGTAGCCATGATGTTGTGATTGCTGCAGAATGTGGTCTGGCATTATCTTGTTGAAAAATGCAGGGTCTTCCCTGAAAGAGATGACGTCTAGATGGAGCATATGTTGTTCTAGAACAGGGGTCACCAATGTGGTGCCCGCGGGCACCCGGGTGCCCCCAAGGACCATTTGAGGTGCCCCCGGACCTGTTCTAAAAATAGCCCAACTCACTACTAAGCTGCATTTAAAATTTCATTTTATTCAGTTGTTATTCTTTTTTTGTCTTTATATATATTTTAAAATGTCTATCTTAAAAATATGCTCTTAAAATATGTTTATTATACATATTTTTCAATTTACACTTTGTTATTTCTGAAGAGTTTATGAAACTGGTGCCCTTTGTATGACTCCATACCCACGAAGTAGCTCTCAGTTTCGAAAAGGTTGGTGACCCCTGTTCTAGAACATGAACATAGTTCTCTGCATTAATGGAGCCTTTCCAGACATGCAAGCTGCCCATGCCACAAGCGCTCATGCAACCCCATACCATCAGTGATGCAGGCTTCTGAACAGAGCGTTGATAACAACTTGGGCTATCCTTGTCCTCTCTGGTCCGGATGACATGGCGTCCCAGTGTTCCATAAAGAACTTCAAATCGTGACTCATCTGACACAGAACAGTCTTCCATTTTGCCACACTCCATTTTAAATGACCCCTGGCCCAGTGCAAACGTCTGAGCTTGTGGAGCTTGCTTAGAAATGGCTTCCTCTTTGCACTGTAGAGTTTCAGCTGGCAATGGCGGATGGCACGGTGGATTGTGTTCACTGACAATGCTTTCTGGAAGTATTCCTGAGCCCATTCTGTTATTTCCTTGACAGTGGCATTCCTGTTTGAGGTGCAGTGACGTTTAAGGGCCCGGAGATCACGAGCATCCAGTAGAGTTTTATGGCCTTGACCCTTACGCACAGCGATTGTTCCAGATTCTCTGAATCTTTTGATGATGTTATGCACGGTTGATGATGATAACTTAAAAGTATTTGCTATTTTACGCTGGGTAACACCATTCTGGTATTGCTGCACTATCTTTCTGTGCAACAATGGTGGAATTGGTGATCCTCTTACCATCTTGGCTTCTGAGAGACACTGACACTCTGAGAAGCTCTTTTTATACCCAATCATGTTGTCAATTGACCTAATTAGTGTTAATTGGTCTTCCAGCTGTTCGTTATATGCTCAATTTCCTTTTTCCAGCCACTTATTGCTACTTGTCCCAACTTTTTTGGGATTTGTTGACATTGTAAATTTTGAATCAACATATTTTTCCTTTAAAATGTTACGTTTACTCAGATTAAACTTTTGATCCATCCATCCATCCATTTTCGTCCGCTTATCCGGGGTCGGGTCGCGGGGGTAGCAGCCTAAGTAGGGAGGCCCAGACTTCCCTCTCCCCAGCCACTTGGAGCAGCTCCTCTGGGGGAATCCCAAGGCGTTCCCAGGCCAGCCGAGAAACATAGTCCCTCCAGCGTGTCCTGGGTCTTCCTCTGGGTCTCCTCCCGGTGGGACATGCCCGGAACACCTCACCAGGGAGGCGTCCAGGAGGCATCCTAACCAGATGCCCGAGCCACCTCAACTGGCTCCTCTCGATGTGGAGAAGCAGCGGCTCTACTCCGAGTCCCTCCCGGATGACTGAGCTTCTCACCCTATCTCTAAGGGAGAGTCCAGACACCCTGCGGAGAAAACTCATTTCAGCCGCTTGTATCCGAGATCTCGTTCTTTCGGTCACAACCCAAAGCTCATGACCATAGATGAGGGTGGGAACGTAGATCGATCGGTAAATTGAGAGCTTTGCCTTTCGACTCAGCTCTCTCTTCACCACGACAGACCGGTACAGCGCCCGCTTCACTGCGGATGCTGCACCTATCCGCCTATCGATCTCACGCTCCAGTTTTCCCTCATTCGTGAACAAGACCCCGAGATACTTAAACTCCTCCACTTGGGGCAGGACCTCCTCCCCGACCCGGAGAGGGCATGCTACCCTTTTCCGGCTCAAGACCATGGCCTCGGATTTGGAGGAACTGATCCTCATCCCGGCCGCATCACACTCGGCTGCAAACCGCTCCAGCGAAAGCTGTAGATCACGATCTGATGAAGCCAATAGGACCACATCATCTGCAAAAAACAGAGAAGCGATTCCAAGGCCACCAAAATGGATCCTCTCAACACCTTGGCTGCGCCTAGAAATTCTGTCCATCTGATCTTTCATCTAAACTTTTGATCTTTCATCTATGTTCTATCACAAATAAAATATTGACATTTGCCATCTCCACATCATTGCGTTCAGTTTTTATTCACAATTTGTTTAGTGTCTCAACTTTTTGGGAATCCGGTTTGTAATAACAGGAACATGTCTGCATTGGTTTTTGCCAGGAGTCCAACAGAATCTTAAAGCCATTTAGAGAGGTCAAGGTCAAGAGCTTTAGATCTTTTTGTAAGGTATTACAGGAAACAGGAGTGGAGTCGGAGAAGGTTATTTTACCTAGTTCAGTCCTCAATGAGGGGACACTGCAGGTAATCATGTCCTGAGAGCGCACGCTGTAGCTGCACTCACATAGAGACATGTAGGAGGAGATGTATGAGGGCAGCAGACCAAGAAGTGATTTAAAGATGAAAATGTACCAGTGGAAGAGTCTGTGTGAAGTTAATGATGTCCAGTTAACCAGTGAATACAGGGTGCAGTGGTGGATATGGTAGTTACAGCCAGTTATGAATCTTAGTGCACCATGATAGACAGCATCCAACATCTGCAGGGTGCTTGTAGGAGCATTCATGTAGATAATGTCATTGAGTCAATGGAGGGAAGGAAAGTCACAAACTGTGTTTCCATCTATTTTCATTTTGAATTTGGAGCTAATTTTTGAAATCTCACAAATATGTAAATACAAATTAATGTGAATCAGAAGTGTTTCCATCAACCTGCTTGAAGCGCATCTACCAGGCCACGCACAGCATCATTACGTCAGATGTCAGCGTCATTACGTCAGACGTCAGCGTTACGCATGTCTACAGTAAACAGGAAGTAGCGGTTGAAAACAGAACCCGACCACACATCTCGCCGAAATGGAGAGAATATTTCAGGTATGTGTTGCTATCGGGCAAGTTGTATTTATTCTGTCATGCCAACTAGTTTTAGCGATGTTACATGTTGTCCGGAGCGGAAACAGCTGATCAGTCACATGACGTGAATGTTCGCTACGGCAGAACTGAGTCGGCAAATCTGTTTCCATCTGTCGTTTTGCGCATCAGCTCTCTTTCGAAACCCCCAAAAACCACCTCAAGCGAGCGTATCAACTTTTGAGCGAATTAGAGGAAGTTAACTCGAATTTTGCCGTTTCCATTCAGCTTTTCTGATGCGATGCTTCAAAATGCGCATCTAGAAACCTTGGATGTTTATGTTTATGTTTATGTTTATTAGATTTGTTCATTTTTTTTACAAAAGAAACAATACAAGACAATCTCATAAATGATTGTGTACAAAATGTAAAAAAATGAAAGGTAGCAGAAAGAAGAATAAATCTTATTATATCTGCCCCTTACTTCCAACAATCAGATTAAACAACAATAATCAATCATGTAATGTAAACACGGCTACAGTTACAAGGTGTTTCCTAGCATTCAGTGTTAGGATCTGTTTCTGAAAAAGAAACCCAGTTTAACTTTCAGTTTCTTTAACAAGTTTTCAACATGGGGCTTAAATCCCCGTGTCTAATCCTGGACAAACATAACTTAATGAGTTTTGAAAGCTTTTGTAATTTATGTTTTCTTAAATTAATTTTTAAGTGTATTAATAAGTTCGCTCGTGATCCATTGAGTTCATTTATACAGAAGCAGTACAGTTACAGTCACTGGAGGATCATTGGAACATGACTATGTAGAACCTCATTTGGTCAGACCTCTTTTTCATATAAAAGTACAACATTACTGTATAGAACTTATTGCCCCCACATGTAAAAGCTACACCTTAGCTACTTTGTACAAAAAGTTTGTTTACATCATTAAATCGTGGCTGAAAGAAAATCAAAGATGTGATCATTTTAATACTCAGATTTAATGGATGAGAAAGCCTGCGTGGGAGTGTATGTATTAGTGAGTTGGTATTATATGCACAATTTTTTGTATGTTAGCTGAATGTGTGAGGATGGGGAAGTATTGAGGATTTGTAAGGATATTTATATAAATCTGAAGGTTGCAAGGTTGTTTGTGAATATGTAAGGAGGATAACGTTTGTATTTTTATTGTATTTTGATTTATAAATT
This sequence comes from Garcialebias charrua, assembly GCA_038048925.1. Lineage (NCBI taxonomy): Eukaryota > Metazoa > Chordata > Actinopteri > Cyprinodontiformes > Rivulidae > Garcialebias > Garcialebias charrua. The sequence continues at coordinate 52,908 of JBBPBX010011679.1, forward strand.
GAATTTTAATGTATAGTTTTTATTATATGAATTTGGAGGTTGCAAGGTTGGTTATATGAATATGTAGGCAGGAAAACATATGTAATCTTACTGTATTTTGATTGATAAATTGTATGTATTTTAATGCGTAGAAATGCCCAACAAGGGACTGGACTTGCATATTCTCTGTAGCTATATACTCTTTATGCAACGCATCAGTCACAGACTTGTTCTGTTCCATGTTGATGTGCATCGTCCCTGTCAAATAAACTAATAACAAAACAATAAAAGAGAGATGTGAATTGACCCAAATACCCAAATATTTGGAAGAATTAACAAACTCAACAGGAACCCCATACCAATACAAAATAGATGGAAGAATGGCTGGGACCGACTTCCTGCTTAAAAACAGCATCCCTTTGGTTTTATCAGTGTTTAGCACCAATTTGAGATGGAACAAATCTGACTGGATGATGTTAAATGCAGACTGTAAAAGCTGGGAAAACTTTAGCAACTGTTCTAGCTTGACATTAAACAACTGTGTCATCAGCATATAAATGTAAGGATGCATGAGGGATGATCTGACCAACATTACCTATGTAGATTGTAAAGAGGGTGGGTCCAAAGACTGAGCCTTGTGGTTCAGATTAGATTTATTTATTTATATAGCATATTTAAACTGTTGCTGGCCAAAGTGTTGCACATGTAATGGATTATATATACTGGTCAGTTTTACTGACTGTACAAGTGAGTAGATTTTATCTGACACAAACTTATCATCAATATTAAACAAGTTCTCTCTTTTTCAGGATTCAAATACATAAATGTGACTAGGCAAGATGTAATTGACAGGAAACGTTAACTTATTTTGATTCACAAGGAGATGAATCATTTATTTAACAGAATCATAAAATTACATCAACAAGTACAATGGATTGGTCTGATCAATTTTCATAAAACTTAACTGTCGACAGATTCAATTTTGGAACAACAGACAAGTAATATGATAACATATTTACTTATTTCTGCAGGCACGTTTAACTTAAAGTTTGTTACTGGCTTAGGAGAAGATAAAAAGAAAGTTTCAGAGTTAGGAGGAATAAGAGAATGGAGGGAAGCTGAGGGGTGAACTATCTTGTGATATTTCAACCAGAAATTCAGCACACTCTTCGTCGGCTTCAGCTAGACTCGCCCGCAATGAACAATGACTCTTTACCTTTGTGAAGACTCTTCATCCCCGACTCCGGTAAAATAGGTTAGCCTCATCGTACACGGACCGTTCGTCCGGCTCACGTTTAATCAGGCGTCAGCGTTTACTTTTCAGCGGCTCCAATGAGATCTGCGTCTACCTACATGGAGTAGTGGCACAGGTTTTGTTTTGGCTTTTCAAGATACAGGATTCCTTGAAGGAATTTCACTAAAGTAGAGATTTATAACTGGCATGTTGTAAATCTTTAACTGATGACGTGGCCATTAGCATGTGACCAGCGTTCAGCTCTTAGGTGAAACTTGGTAGGTCAGTTCCACCCGCAGACTGAAGAAAACAGGAAGTCAGAGCTATTTTACTGAGAGCTTGAACCAGAAACGTAGTCCTTCCCGATTGGCTCGTGGCACCGGGAGGGACGTGAATGTGCAGGTGCAGAGGAAGAGGTCAAGTGTTAGGTCACTCAGGATAAGAGAGAAAAATTGTTTTAAGAAAAGATAGAAACCAGTCGCCAGTTATACAGATAACTTGATTAGGCTTTGTCTTAACATTTCTAAAACAAATCTGAAAAGTTCAACTTGACATATTTACTTTAGACACATATGAAGAAGTGACTTGCATTGGTAACAGCATAAACCATGATCATACAATGACAAGAGTTATTCTGTTAATTAATTCTGAATTAACTCATATTTAAAGCTGCAGTATGTAGCTTTTTTTATGAACATATTTCTTCACTCTGTCACTACCTCCTGACAGACTGATGTTAGCCAGGTAATCTCTGAAATTTTTTTAAAAAAAATATTGTCCCCTTGCTTCTCCAGGTGGTAAATAAGCATTTCTAAAAAGAAAAGGTGACCCGCCATTTTCCAGCCAATAAAAACAGAGTTTGTAACCAGCCAATAAAAACAGAGCTTGAATTTGAATCAGCCAATAAAAACAGAGCTTGAATTTGAAATTCAACAGACCACAAGGGGGCAGAGCCACATATGGCTCTGAGGGGGAGGGATCAGAATGCTTTGCCTGTTGAAAATATTTCTAACTGCTGCAGTTCTACAGAAACTGCATACTGAACCTTTAAAGGAAGTCACTTCTTAAATAATATGTGTTTTGTTTCAAATTATTAAAATAAAACAGTGGTAAAGTGTCCCACTGAGAGAATCAGTGAAAGGTTGTAAATCCAGGTCAGAGATGAAGGCTTGTATCACTATACACATAAAACAAATGGTAAGTGGCAAAACAAAACACAAGTCAAGTCAAGTCATCTTTATTACTAGAGCACTAGACCATAAAAACACAAATTTAAAAGCAAATAAAAAACTAACGATAAAAAAAATCTACTAAAATTATCCAAAAAATGTCAACTGTCATGCTGTTTGAGTCAGTGAGTAGAAGTGTTTTAAAATGA
>JBBPBX010011680.1:0-10459 GCA_038048925.1 Garcialebias charrua
AAGGGAAAAACAGACAGATTTCATGTTAATGTTACATTTAATTTATTCATAAACTCCACAAAATTATGAATTAATCTTAAGACTGAAACAGATAGGCTGGATTGTTGCACATTTAATGGACAGTGACATCAAAAGGTTTGAATCACTGTAAACCCATATGGGTGTGGAGCTCATGTCAAACAAGCATTTTAAATTATATTTAAAAAACTTAATAAGGCAAAAATAAAAAAAACAAAAGATTATAACAATAATTTAAATCAACCAACTTTGTATAAAATAGCTGCAGTCACAGCATGATGCACTTGAGAAAAACCCAACATTTGATGAATAAAAAACTTAACTTTGATCTCTGTGCTCCATGTCCTCTCTAATGCAGACAGCCTGTTACCTGCAGTGAGATCCACTTATATAATGAGTGTGGATGGCTCAAACGGATAAAACAGACATCTGTTGATGTTCCACATTAGCCACTGATCCACCAGCTGTCTTTGTGAGGACAGAGCAGAGGCACACAGAGTGGTGTTAAACATGCAGGGCTTTGTAAGAGAGACACAGACGCCTGCAAGTGAAGCTGCTCTCGCTTACGCTCTACATTCTCTAACATTCTGAATTGCTCACATGTTTGTACAAGTTCACATCTGGCCAGGAATTTTCTGTAAAATATCAAGTAAATATTAAATACTTTAATAAATAGTTGTTTCTGAAGCCTGTCACCTCTGAAGTGTGGGGTTGTTTATAAGACAAAGTGATTGTGAATCAAAATGGAAAATCTGCTGAATTGTGAAAGGATAATTCAGATTATTGGTGTTCTCGTAATCAGCAGATGTAAGCAGATGTTTTAAAGTTTCACTTTGAACACGTTTTAACGAAAGAGTCGGCTTAAGTCTCTGTGTGTATGTGTGTGTTTGTGTGTGTGTGTGTGTGTGATCTAAGATCCTCTACAAAACTTTGTGATCTTACCCAGAAATCCAAAGCCACAAATTAAGTTAAAAAAAGTTTAATCATTTGTCTTTTCTAGTGTGATCTAAATGTAGATGGCAGCTGGTAGACAACATGTCTTTAAGGGAAGATGACAGGAACTCCTTTTGTTGTAAAACAGCCCATCATTTTGTACATTATCATTAGTTGTTCTGACAGTAGAACAATTATCAGTACAACTATAGATACAATGTGATTCTAATATTTGTTTAATGTGGCCAGCTGCTATAAAATATTTTGGTGATATTTTCAACACTAACAGACAAATACATGTTGCTTTGCTTGTATTTTGCAAATTAGTCATGACTTTTTTGATCATGGATTGGTGGATTGTCAGTGTTTCCTCATAACAAGAATACTGCAGGTCTGACTCCTAACAGAGGCTTTTCTTTTGCATTAAGAGTAGAAGTACCCATGCATGTGTTTCCTCCAGTTTCCCCCAACTGTCTAAAAACATGCATGTTAGAGTCATTAGCTACTGTAATTTATCCCCAGCTGAGAGTGAGTGGTTCTGTGCTCGTTAGCCTCTATGGCCAGGTGATGGACTACTGACCTGTCCAGGTTGTACCCCAGCCTCTCAGCCACTGATTTCTAGAGATGAGCAAGAACAGGTCTAAGCAGCTGAAGAAACTAGAGGAATGGATGAATTTTCTTATCATGCTTGTCATTCTTTTCTTAAAAACTATACAATTGCTCAACCTTTTTCAAAGAATTTCAAATAGTCTCGATTCCATTAGTCTTTCAGTTAAAATATATTTATTAAAACATTCAGTAGCTCATTAAGATTTTTGTTCATTGACATTAATTAAAGAAAGTTATTGTGTTTTAAGGTAACTTTTAAAATAACACATATCAAGCCTCTACAACTAGTAATTTTACTGTGTGTGCAGAAGTAGTAGCGTTTTGTCTTAATTTCATGACTGGCTGCAGTGAAACACAGTTTTGTTCTCAATTATATTATTCAAGAGAACCACTTGACCAGAGATATTTAGAATCTTCTTGTTTTTCACATAATTTGTGGTGGTGTTTTATGACCAGCAGATGACGTTGGATATCCTGCCAGTGCACAAATGAAACTATTGTATCCCTCCCTTTTTTTTCCCTTTAACTTTTATTGGTTTGGAGAAAACCTTCTCCGAGTATGACATTTTATTTTTCAGAATGTTTGACTTCCTATTCATGCATCTTATCAAAGCTTGTTGCTTCAGATGACGTAGTGGATCTTCAGGAGGGGGAGTGTGGGCAAATCCTGGTTTATCGTGTTCAACTTTTAGAATAGATGTCTGTTCTTGTCTGCTTTTGTAAAACTCATCTGATTTTGATGACACAAATGATCTTCATTTGCTCGCTCAGCTTATCAAATATTCTAGGGACGTAACGCAAGCCAGACACAAGACAAAGAGGAGGGTCATTCATATTCATTTGTGTGACAAACCTTCTGTCTAACTTTGGCTTTTGGTGTCCTCGTGGCTCGTCTGTTATCCTCTTTGCTTCTTCTATCTCAAACTCGGCTGTGGAACTTTCCATCATCTCGTTAATGATGAAGCACTCTCATGCATCTTTAAGCACTTGACAAGAATCTTCCCCTGTGAAGTTTCAGCTTGTTCATCACACTAAGTCCTATACAAGAACTGTAAACCTTTGTAACCGTTAGCTGTCACTGGTTTGTTTCATGTGTTATTACTTCTTCTTTTGGCATTGACTAGAACATTTTATTCTGTCTTTATTATGCATCAGTTTACCTTAGAATACTTTAGATTTTGCATTAAAAACCAGTGCTACCACCTTCAAAAATGTTTAATGATTTCTGGAGAGTGGCTGAATTCAGGTTTAGATATAAGATAAAAAGCTTTGTTTTTAGATCAGAGCTTGGAATAAAGCTGCTGAAACAGAGCCAGCAGAGGGGACCACAGAGAAGACCCAGAACTTGCTGCAAGTGCTGTATACTCTCTTTGGAAAAGTATTATATATTCACTTTGGGCAAGTATTATATACTCTCTTTGGGAAAGTATTATATATTCCCTTTGGGAAAGTATTATATATTCTCTTTGGAAAAGTATTATATATTCACTTTGGGCAAGTATTATATACTCTCTTTGGGAAAGTATTATATATTTCCTTTGGGAAAGTATTATATACTCTCTTTGGGAAAGTATTATATATTCCCTTTGGGAAAGTATTATATATTCTCTTTGGAAAAGTATTATATATTCACTTTGGGCAAGTATTATATACTCTCTTTGGGAAAGTATTATATATTCCCTTTGGGAAAGTATTATATATTCTCTTTGGAAAAGTATTATATATTCACTTTGGGCAAGTATTATATACTCTCTTTGGGAAAGTATTATATATTCCCTTTGGGAAAGTATTATATATTCTCTTTGGAAAAGTATTATATATTCACTTTGGGCAAGTATTATATACACTCTTTGGGAAAGTATTATATATTCACTTTGGGCAAGTATTATATACTCTCTTTGGGAAAGTATTATATATTCACTTTGGGCAAGTATTATATACTCTCTTTGGGAAAGTATTATATATTCCCTTTGGGAAAGTATTATATATTCTCTTTGGAAAAGTATTATATATTCACTTTGGGCAAGTATTATATACACTCTTTGGGAAAGTATTATATATTCACTTTGGGCAAGTATTATATACTCTCTTTGGGAAAGTATTATATATTCACTTTGGGCAAGTATTATATACTCTCTTTGGGAAAGTATTATATATTCCCTTTGGGAAAGTATTATATATTCTCTTTGGAAAAGTATTATATATTCACTTTGGGCAAGTATTATATACTCTCTTTGGGAAAGTATTATATATTTCCTTTGGGAAAGTATTATATACTCTCTTTGGGAAAGTATTATATATTCCCTTTGGGAAAGTATTATATATTCTCTTTGGAAAAGTATTATATATTCACTTTGGGCAAGTATTATATACTCTCTTTGGGAAAGTATTATATATTCCCTTTGGGAAAGTATTATATATTCTCTTTGGAAAAGTATTATATATTCACTTTGGGCAAGTATTATATACTCTCTTTGGGAAAGTATTATATATTCCCTTTGGGAAAGTATTATATATTCTCTTTGGAAAAGTATTATATATTCACTTTGGGCAAGTATTATATACTCTCTTTGGGAAAGTATTATATATTCACTTTGGGCAAGTATTATATACTCTCTTTGGGAAAGTATTATATATTCACTTTGGGCAAGTATTATATACTCTCTTTGGGAAAGTATTATATATTCCCTTGGGGAAAGTATTATATATTCTCTTTGGGAAAGTATTATATATTCACTTTGGGAAAGTATTACCTATATACTCTCTTTGGGAAAGTATTATATACTCTGTTTGGGAAAGTATTATATACATGTACTCTGTTTGGGAATGTATTATATATTCACTTTGGGCAAGTATTATATACTCTCTTTGGGAAAGTATTATATATTCCCTTTGGGAAAGTATTATATATTCTCTTTGGGAAAGTATTATATATTCCCTTTGGGAAAGTATTATATATTCTCTTTGGAAAAGTATTATATATTCACTTTGGGCAAGTATTATATACTCTCTTTGGGAAAGTATTATATATTCCCTTTGGGAAAGTATTATATATTCTCTTTGGAAAAGTATTATATATTCACTTTGGGCAAGTATTATATACACTCTTTGGGAAAGTATTATATATTCACTTTGGGCAAGTATTATATACTCTCTTTGGGAAAGTATTATATATTCACTTTGGGCAAGTATTATATACTCTCTTTGGGAAAGTATTATATATTCCCTTTGGGAAAGTATTATATATTCTCTTTGGAAAAGTATTATATATTCACTTTGGGCAAGTATTATATACTCTCTTTGGGAAAGTATTATATATTTCCTTTGGGAAAGTATTATATACTCTCTTTGGGAAAGTATTATATATTCCCTTTGGGAAAGTATTATATATTCTCTTTGGAAAAGTATTATATATTCACTTTGGGCAAGTATTATATACTCTCTTTGGGAAAGTATTATATATTCCCTTTGGGAAAGTATTATATATTCTCTTTGGAAAAGTATTATATATTCACTTTGGGCAAGTATTATATACTCTCTTTGGGAAAGTATTATATATTCCCTTTGGGAAAGTATTATATATTCTCTTTGGAAAAGTATTATATATTCACTTTGGGCAAGTATTATATACTCTCTTTGGGAAAGTATTATATATTCACTTTGGGCAAGTATTATATACTCTCTTTGGGAAAGTATTATATATTCACTTTGGGCAAGTATTATATACTCTCTTTGGGAAAGTATTATATATTCCCTTGGGGAAAGTATTATATATTCTCTTTGGGAAAGTATTATATATTCACTTTGGGAAAGTATTACCTATATACTCTCTTTGGGAAAGTATTATATACTCTGTTTGGGAAAGTATTATATACATGTACTCTGTTTGGGAATGTATTATATATTCACTTTGGGCAAGTATTATATACTCTCTTTGGGAAAGTATTATATATTCCCTTTGGGAAAGTATTATATATTCTCTTTGGAAAAGTATTATATATTCACTTTGGGCAAGTATTATATACTCTCTTTGGGAAAGTATTATATATTCACTTTGGGCAAGTATTATATACTCTCTTTGGGAAAGTATTATATATTCACTTTGGGCAAGTATTATATACTCTCTTTGGGAAAGTATTATATATTCCCTTTGGGAAAGTATTATATATTCTCTTTGGGAAAGTATTATATATTCACTTTGGGGAAGTATTACCTATATACTCTCTTTGGGAAAGTATTATATACTATGTTTGGGAAAGTATTATATACATGTACTCTGTTTGGGAATGTATTATATATTCTTTTTGGGAAAGTATTAAATATTCTCTTTGGGAAAGTATTATATACTCTCTTTGGGAAAGTATTATATACTTTCATTGGCAAAGGATTACTGGTATATACTCTCTTTGGGAAAGTGTCGTCTACTCTCTTTGGGAAAGTATTGTATACTCTCTTTGGGAAAGTATGATATACTATCTTTGGGAAAGTATTATACTATCGTTGGGAAAGTATTATATACTCTCTTTGGGAAAGTATTATATATTCCCTTTGGGAAAGTATTATATATTCTCTTTGGGAAAGTATTATATATTCACTTTGGGGAAGTATTACCTATATACTCTCTTTGGGAAAGTATTATATACTATGTTTGGGAAAGTATTATATACATGTACTCTGTTTGGGAATGTATTATATATTCTTTTTGGGAAAGTATTAAATATTCTCTTTGGGAAAGTATTATATACTCTCTTTGGGAAAGTATTACATATTCTCTTTGGAAAAGTATTATATACTTTCATTGGCAAAGGATTACTGGTATATACTCTCTTTGGGAAAGTGTCGTCTACTCTCTTTGGGAAAGTATTGTATACTCTCTTTGGGAAAGTATGATATACTATCTTTGGGAAAGTATTATACTATCGTTGGGAAAGTATTTTATTCTCTCTTTGTGAAATTATTATGTACTCCCTTTTGGAAAGTATCACATACTCTCTTTGGGAAAGTATTATACACTCCAGAGGACCAGACTTAGCTTTTTTAGATATTATATACAGCAAACCCCCATTTACGAACGAGTTTGGGACCTAAGAACGGTTCGCAGGTCAATCTGTTCGCAGGTCAGACCTTCCGTACACTCGTCACTCGGGGATGTCCTGTATTATTTTATTTTTTTGTGGTACCAATACGTACAGTACGTACTTCGCCTATCCTAACACACCTAACACAGTGTAATTAATTAATACAGTACAGTAATAAAAATATAAATTAAATAAAAATATAATTTCTTACTTGGAGGTGGTCAAAGCCGCTGCTGCGTCCCGTGTTAGCTCCCTTGTTAGCTTCTGGAGCTAGCCAGGCCGGAGGTGTTCTCGCGGCGGCCTGGCACCATCGGCGATAAATCTGCAGCTGCCTGAGACATCCACAAAGTTCACAGAGACGTTTCCAGCTCGTAATTAATCCATATGAAGCGATCCTGGTCACCAGTCTTCCAAACCTGGCTGCCTGCAGCCGTAACTATGACCTAAGATGGCGTCCGGTGTTCTGCTTTAACTAGTAACCCTGTAAACTGGAGAGTTTCAAAGCAGCCGTGACTGACCTAAGATGGCCTCCGGTGTTCTGCCTTAATTTGTGACCGTGAAAACTTGAGACCTTCTTCCTGTTATGACCGGAAGTTGCACAATTATTGCGCAATCATGACAAAAATGATCAGAAATGATCATTTTTATCATAATTATTATTTATAAAGCCTTTAAAACAACCACAGCTGCAACAAAGTGCTGTACACATGAAATTAAGAACATTAAAACACACACAAAAAAAAATTCTTTTTTTTTTTTTTAATACAGTAATGTCATATTTTTATTAAATATGATACGTTCGTAGGTCCGGGCCGCCGTAGGTCGATGGAGTCGTAGGTAGGGGGTCACCTGTACTCTCTTTGGGAAGGTATTATATACTCTTTTTGGAAAAGTATTGTATACTCCAGAGGACCAGACTTAGCTTTTTTAGATATTATATACCCTCTTTGGTAAAGTATTATATACTCTCTTTGGAAAAGTATTGTATACTCTCTTTGGGAAAGTATTGTATACAGTACTCTCTTTGGGAAAATATTGTATAATCTCTTTGGGAAAGTATTGTATACTCTCTTTGGGAAAGTATTATAAACTCTCTTTGGGAAAGTATTTTATACTCTCTTTGGGAAAGTATTCTATACTCTCTTTGGGAAAGTATTCTATACTCTCTTTGGGAAAGTATTATATATTCTCTTTGGGAAAGTATTATATAATCTCTTTGGGAAAGTATTATATATTCTCTTTGGGAAAGTATTATATGCTCTCTTTGGGAAAGTATTCTATACTCTCTTTGGGAAAGTATTCTATACTCTCTTTGGGAAAGTATTCTATACTCTCTTTGGGAAAGTATTATATATTCTCTTTGGGAAAGTATTCTATACTCTCTTTGGGAAAGTATTATATATTCTCTTTGGGAAAGTATTATATGCTCTCTTTGAGAAAGTATTATATATTCTCTTTGGGAAAGTATTATATGCTCTCTTTGGGAAAGTATTATATATTGTCTTTGGGAAAGTATTATATATTCTCTTTGGGAACGTATTATATATATTCCTCTTTGCTCTCTCTTTATCTCATCGATGAACTAAATGTTGCTGGGTTAAGGAATGCTCTTGCTTTTCTGCTTGACCTTATGTCTTTGCGACTTAAACACAAATAACCAAATTAAATTAATAGTTTAATGAAAATAAACGTTTGTTTGTTGTTTTAACTTTTGGGGCCTGTGTAAATTTTTTTACTGCTGCAGAAATGTGGAAACATTTGAAACTGAACAATGGCTACATTTTTTTTGTATGCATGTTTCACAGATTTTTTTTTTTTACTCACCACCTATTTTTGTACCTATAATACATCCCAGGGTTTACAGTCCATTACCTCAGACTAGGTAGCGTGTGAACTCACAGCTCGTGTTTCTTCTTAAGCGTCATTCACCCCTCCTTTCTCTCCTTTCATTTACAGCTCTGTTTCACTCACTGACCTCGGATGCGCCTTCTTTCTGTGGCCATACCACAGCATTTACTGTAAATGTTTAGCCTTGACTATACATTTAAAGGGTTTGTTATCTTTTTTGAAAAATAAAACATAACCTGGTACAACAAAAACACTCTAGTTAAGTGGCAAAGGTAAAAAAAAAAATTACGAGTCATTTGTTGCAGTTCAACAGCATTCAGTCTATTGAAGATAATTGTGTTTTCAACATTGAACAATAATGCACCAGATGTAATGTGACAATAAAATTCAGCTGTTCCCTGAATGTCTTGGTTTGCATTGTTAATAAGTCTTTTCTTAAAAAAAAAGTTGTTAAAATGGTATAATTGCATTCTGCTGCTTAATTTCCTTCTGCTAGATAAACCTTCATGTGTGATATCTTGCAAATACTGTAACATTGGCCTTAACTTATTAATAGCTGTCATAGCTGAATATGAATGACTAAAATAAGTTGTTTTGATCTCATTTTATATATCTTACCTTGTTAGTATTTTAGACGTTTTTGTAATTTATACCTGAAATATATGAACTCCAAAACGACAGTTTTGGTCCAGGACAACCGTTCTATTTTCCTGGATAAAGAGCAGAAGGCAGGGAGTGTGTCACTAACCACCCACTCCAGGTAAATTTAAGAATCCTATTTGTTGCGATGAATCAAAGGACCTTCAAAAATGTGTACCATGCTCATTCAGTCTTTTTCAATGAGATGTGAGGTTACTATAGATGCAAAAGATGCTTCAATTACACACTAAAAGTAGGGCCTGCATATTTTTGTAATGGAATAAGTGTTCTTAATTGTTTTCTACCTTATTTGCCAATATTACAAAAACATTGCATGATCTACAGGTACTTGAAGCATGTGATGGAAATGACTCTTAAATGCTACCACACTATATTTTACCTTGTTATCTGTAATCCACGAGCATGTTGTTGATTTTCATTCTGGACTTTGGTGTGTAGACTCTTTAAAATGTTAAGATAAGTCTGATAAACAATAAAGTTTGAAAGAACACCCGCTTCAAATGTGATCAGCCATTAGATGGACGTTATTAGTTGTTATCTTCCCCACTGCAGGTTGTGTTCAGACCCTTCTGTACCTCCTAGTAGTTTTAAAGACATTCTTATTGTTGACAATAGGGTTAAGTGGTGAGGGTCAAAGTTCAGGGGGTTAAGTTTGGGGTCAGTGCTCAGGGTCAGTTGCAAGATTAGGTTCAAGAAAAAGGTTAAATAAAGTTAACAAAAGAAAAACCTTCCGGTTTTAGACATGGGCAAAGCTGCATATTAACAGAAATTAGAATGTACCTTTAAACGTACAGGAGGGACAGTCTGAACACAACCTGTGGGGATGATAACAACTAATAACGTCCATTTAATGGGCTGACAACATTCAAAGCCTCTGAAAAGAACCTAAAATGGTCATAATAGTTTCTACTTGCAACTTGTACTGTATTGTGGTTATCTGACTCCATCTGAAGGGAGGGGTAAATGTCTGAGTAAAGGAAACAATATCACTTTACCTGGCTAGCATTTATAAATAGCAAACAGTTCCATGTGAACCAGAGACTGACACCTTGTTAGTGTCTGAAAGACTTACAGTAATAGGAGGGAATGCATGCTTTGTTCATGTGACCTCCTATCTTTGTGTCCATAGAGTGAAAGCAGAGACACTTTAATGAAACTAACGAGGAAATCTTATATAACCGAGGTGATTCTCTTACCTGAAGGGGATCACCAAAGGAATGCAAGAATGGTAACACCAATTCTCTTACCTCCTTTGTATCTTTTCCACAGACACAATTGCATCAATATGGGAAGAAATAATTTCTCATAACTTT
>JBBPBX010011680.1:33766-55494 GCA_038048925.1 Garcialebias charrua
TAGAATAGAGACGATCGAATCGGTTCTATCTAAATGATTGGGAGATCAGTGTAGATTATAGTACCTTAAGTAGTATTATCTACAATGACTCTTCAAAGATTGAGATCTTTAACAAAATGAACAGCATGTTGGCATAGTTAAATCCATTTAAGTCTTCAACTTATCAACAATCAAAACCTCTTTTGGCTGGGAGTGTTCAGAAAACAATAACAACTTCAATAACAACAAAAGTACCAGAAAGTTCATTCTCAGAGAATGAACTTTCACAACAAACAACAACAAAAGTAGCAATCAAGCAACTAAAAACAACGTTTCACTACAACAAACTCACTCTGGTCGTCAGATTCCAACGTGTCACACACAAGAAAAACAGTTCTTAGCTTTATAACCGATGTCAATTAAACCCTGCAGATTTAAACGGTTGTTAAGGTTAGTTTTTGTTGTGGGTTTTATGCTTAGCGTCTCTAAGTTCTAGTTGGAACGGTTTCTTTTCGCAACTAGTATAGTTTAAACTGTTTAGTTTATTTACTATCCTGTGCTTGGACGACCTTATTTTCCCATGAAGTCTTTGAGTTTGCGAGATCTTTGTCGTTTGTGGGGTTATTGAAATCTTTGTCCTTGACATGGGCATGACCTAACATCACCCCCCTGTGGTCATGAGGGACCACGCGCACGGGTGTGGACGTCCGTCCATGGGCACGAGTTAGGATGCCTTTGTTTAGTTTAAGCTGTTCGCGCAGTTTATCGGGAACCTTGTACAGGAACCTTACAGGTTTCGGCCAACGTATCACTGTACGTTTACCTCTTTCTGCGTAATTCAGGTGTGTCACAACTGTCGGCGCAGTCGCAAGTGTGTCTGACTGGTCAGACTGCGACGGGTCACTGTCGTTGTGATGTATGTCTTCCCACTTCATGACTGAAGAGGTGCTCTTTGAGTCTGTAAGAACTATGTCATTTCTGAGTAGTTCTAGATTCAAATGCTCTTGAACCAAGGTTTCATTGAAAGCTTGGCTGATGGCTGAATTATCTGTCCCAGAGGACAGCACAGCGTTCTCGGTGTGTGATCCTTGGATCTCTACACCGTCCTCTACCCGTGGTAGGAAGTGTGAGTCTGCCCCCCTTTTGTTTGAGGAGGGGTCCTCAAAATCTGTAACCATGAAGTCCAAGTGACTGTCAGCGTGTTGTAGACTGTCACTTCGTGGGCTCAGATGTCCTTGAACCAAGACTTCACCGAAAGCTTGGCTGTTTGCCGCATTACCTGTCCCATAGGACAGTACAGCGTCATCGGTGTGGGACCCTTGGATCTCCACACCTTCTTCTACCGGTGGTAGGTAGTGTTCAGTGAGTGCTGAAGGTGTCAGTTCGCAGAGGAGGTTCTCGTGATGGGCCAGAGTCTGGTCCAACTGTTGAGTCTCCTCTGTCTCACCTGTATATGAAGGTTCACTTACCGGGCTTGTGGTCTCGGTTGGGGAATCCATTGTGGCCACAGCGGTACCTGCTGTTAGACAGTCAGTGTCCTGACCTTGGGGAGGCACCACGATTGGCAGTGGACTGCTCACTGTAGCCCACATTGTCTGATTGCCATAATTTATAATCGCTTCAAAGCGATTTATAAAATCTTGGCCAACCACAAATGGAGTCTGGAGTGAGTCAAGTTCAGACACATATACCGGGTGGTATAGTGACATTTCGCCAATCTGCATGTGAACCATGGCTATTAGGGTTGTTCTCGTCTTTGCGAGGCCCTGTTGCTCACCATAAGTGTCTTTCACAAAGGGTATTTGCCTGTCAACATCGTTAGCGGCGGTCCTTAGCTCCTCAAACAGTTCGGCTGACATGGTAGACACGTCTGAGCCGCAAACCAGGAGTGCTTCTTGCGCGAGGACCCCTTCCAATGTGAGTGGCAGGTAAGCTCTCTTAGCTATCCCCCTTTTTATAAAGTTACACAGAAACCGTTCTAGGTTTTTCACACGTTTCTGTGTACGTGTGACTCTGTCTGTGTAATCGTCGTTGCTGTCAGCATCATGATGGCTGTCTGCCTCATGACCTTCAGGATGTGGATTTTCAGCAATTTGTTTGCTGTCAGCATCTGGACTTTCAGGACGCTGATCATCAGCAATTTGTTTGCTGTCAGCATCTTTGTCAGTGTTGACGATGTTGTCAACTGTGTGCACTGAGTCGTTGCAAAAGGCAGTGCTGCGCGTCGCTTCGTCAGGTTGAACAACGTTGTTTGTGTTATCATCAAGGACAACGTCACACGTTGTGTCAGCTTGGTCAACCACTGTAACATTCAAATCATTTGACAAACAACTCACAACCTCAGTCACGACCACGCGCGGAGGCGTCGTTTCCATAATCTGGAGCATGTGTGACTCTTTGCATGTCTCGAACTGTGCAGTTCGAGGGGCAGGGGCAGGAGGACCGCTTCTCGGGGGTACATGTCGGGACAGACCATTTCTCAAAGGGTCACGGTTCCCAGACATCAACTTCTCTCGAAGTTCACCCACTGTGAGACCTAGGTGAGAACTCTTTTGGTTCGATCTGAACCATCTTGGTTCACCTAGAGAGCGAACACCTACCTTGTGTGGTTCTCTGCTCATCTCAGGGTTTTCAACCTGAGGGGCAGGGGCAGCAGAACTCCCCGTGAACCGATCAGAGTCACTGTTCCAGCTGGACACAATCTGTGGTTTGTTATCATGAAAAACCTGTTTACTTTCGCACTCTGTAGGAGAGGGAACCTCTTCTATTTCCTGCGAGTGGGATGTGACCTTTTGACCTGGGCACACCACTGAGGGTGTTTTTCGTCGTTCGAGCATGTCAAAAAATTCCACAGCACATTGTTTAATTTCTGCCATGGTACTCTCTTTGCAATTAACATGGAAGCGAACACATTTCTTCTGGAAAGGCATGAGATTCTTAATGAAAAGACCTTTAAACTCCTCCTCCTCCTCTAGTCCAGGGACAGTTTTGCCACCGGAGTAGACAGACATCAGCCTGTCGCAGAACGACAGGGGACTTTCCCACTTATCCTGACAGACGTCCACCGCAGCTAAGTAATTAGCATACGCTGAAGCAGATGTCCATCTACGTGCGATAAAAGAGGAGGCCCTATCAGGTGATGCACCTGTTTGAACGTCCATCTTTGTACTGATTTTCTGTGAAAAATCAAGTGGGTCTTATTGCACAGTGTGCAGTCTCACCATGTGATGCCTTCGGCAGTCAACATGGAGTCCAAGATGTGAAATCAAATAAAAATCAGTGATTTTATTAAATTGTCAACCCATGAGACGACCATCAAGGTCGGCTATTTTTCGTGTGATTTTTTGTGAAAACCAAGACAAAAGATGCCTCCTGTGTGTTATTTTAAACTTGCAGTTTAAAAAACAGGGACAGACAGCTTGTTTTGCACAGAATTGATGATAAAAGTGTCAAGTTTTATCAAAAAGCAGACAAGTCCGTATTACTTCTGTGTAACTGTTCTGCCATCAACATTCGATTATATGTGAAAATCAAATGAAAGGGTGCTATGTCCTCAACATTTCAAGATGTACTCTATTCAAAAACAGGAAAGTTGAAATGTTAGATAAGACTTGCATCAAACTGTATNAGCAGCGGCTTAGACGGACCTGTATAGGGTTGGCCCACTGCTGTACCTTTTTGTTTGGTTTGGCCAGATCACCAGGTATTCCTTTAAGTTTATACTTTGGGTTTTGTGTGTTTTTAGGTGGACACGGGAACTAGGGCTTCATTATAATCTTTTTTTTTTCCTGCAGGAAGCTGCATAATAAATAAAATGTTTGAACCCATGTTTGTGTCTCATCAGAGTCAGAGATACTTTTTGTAATTCGCACCACATGTAGTACATGTGATGAAACGAGATTATGTACACAGGGTCCCAGTAACATCCAACTAAAAGAAAAACAGTAATAACATCTAAGATGTGAACTAAGAAAAACATAAACTAAAAATACACTAAGCACTAATATCATAGAAAATATTACTCCAAACAGCAGCACGAACATGAGTCTGTATGAGCAGATGAGCACAAATAAACACAGCAGCATGAATCAGATTTTTTTTGTCAGCAGCAACATGAAACAGATCAGCAGCAACATGAATAGATCAGCAGCAACATGATGTGATATTTCACAGTGATTATTCTGGTTAGATATTCATGAGTCTAACAGCCTTAGGGTAGAAGCTGTTCCTCAGTCTAGTGGTTCTATACTTAATGCTCCTCAACCTCCTTCATGAGGGGAGTGGGGCAAAAAGTGTGTGTGCTGGGTGAGTGGGGTCCTTCATGATGCAGGTGGCCGTCTTCCTGCATCTGGAGGTGTAAATGTCTGTGATAGTGGGGAGACTGACTCCAACAGACTCACTCTCTGTAAAGCTTTTCTTTCTGCAACTGTGCAACCTCCATGCCACACGTTGATGCTGGAGCACAGGATGCTCTCCACTGCACACCTGTAGAACGAGATAAGGACTGAGCTTCTCAGACCAGCTCGTCTCAGCCGCCTGAGGAAGTAGAGTCTCTGATGACCTTTCTTGATCAGGCTGGTGGTGTTGTTGGTCCAGCTGTGGTTATCATTCATGTGTACACCCAAGTACTTGTAGCTAGAGACCACTTCCATAGATCCTCTCATGTTCAGTGGGGTGTGGGTGTTATTTCCTTCTGAAGTCCACAATCATCTCCTTTGTCTATTTCACATTGATGTGAAGGTTATTCTCTTTGCACCAGCTCTCCAGGTGTTCCACCTCCTGCCTGTAGCTGGACTCATCATTGTTTGTGATGCATCCCACCACAGCTGTATCATCTGCAAACTTTACAATATGACAGCCTGGATGGGTAGCTGCACAATCATATGTGAGCAGAGTGAACAGGAGAGGGCTCAGCACACATCCTTGAGGAGAGCCAGTGCTGAGGGTTATGGTGGAGGAGGAGAAGTTGTTGATCCTCACGGACTGTGGTCTGTTTGTTAAGGAGTCCAGTACCCAGTTACAAACGGAGGGGCTTAGTCCAAGTGTGAATAGTTTGTCCATCAGGGTTTGGGGGATCATGGTGTTGAAGGCAGATGTGAAGTCCACAAAGAGCATACAAACGTATGAGTCCTTCTGTTCCAGGTGGGTGAGAGCAGTGTGGACCACAGAGGAGATGGCATCCTCTGTTGATCGGTTCTCGCGGTATGCATACTGATGATGGTCCTTGTTGATGTTGATGGTTGTTTTGATGTGGGTCACGACCAGTTTTTCCAAAGCATTTAGTGACTATCGGGTGAGGGCCACTGGCCGATAGTCATTCAGACCAGTCACTGTGGAGCTTTTTGGGACTGGGATGATGGTGGCGGTCTTCAGGCAGGTGGGAACTGTCTCCAGGGCAAGTGAGGTGTTAAAGAGGTTGGGCAGCACCTCACAGAGCTGATCGGCACATTCTTTCAACACTTTCCCGGGGATGTTGTCTGGGCCGGTTACTTTGAGAGGGTTGATCCTCCTGAAAGTACTCCTAACTTCTGCTGCGGTCACGCTGAGATGCTTTTCATCCAGTGATGAGGTGAGTCTGGTGCTGGGTGGTCTGTTTGGGTCTTCAAAGTGTGCATGAAACTTGTTGAGGGCATCAGGCAGAGATGGGTCTTTGGGGCATTGTTCTCTCCTGCCTTTATAATCTGTTATGCATTTAGTGCCCCTCCACATGCTCCGTGGGTCTTGTGAGGTTGATTGACCCTCGTTCCTCTGTGCATATGCGGCCTTGGCCCTCTTAATGCCAGCAACCAGCTCTATCCTAGTCCTTCTCAGCTCCTCTGAGTTTCCAGACCTGAAGGCCATGTTCCTGGCTGCCAGCAGGGTGCAAACCTCTGCATTCAGCCTGCATTCATGTCCTCCTTTGAAGTTGTGCCCTTGGTGGACGACGTAACATCAGCATAGATCACAATGTCATCTGCAAACATCATAGTCCATGGGGATTCCTGCCTGACCTCATCTGTTAGTTGGTCCATCACCAGAGCAAAAAAGAAGGGGCTCAGAGCTGATCCTTGATGCAATCTCACCTTGAAGCTATCTGTCACTCTTACAGCACATCTCACCACTGTCCTGCTGTCCTCATACATGTCTTGTACCAGTCCAACATACTTCTCTCCAACTCCAGATTTCCTCATGCAATACCACACCTCCTCCCTTGGCACCCTCTCATATGCTTTTTCTAAATCCACAAAGACACAGTGGAGTTCTTTCTGACCCTCTGTACTTCATCAGCATCCTCAATGCAAATATGGCATCTGCTCTTTCTTTGTATGAAACCATACTGCTGCTCACAGTTACCTCTCTAAGTCTTGCTTCCACAACTTTCTCCCAGAGCTTCATTGTGTGACTTGTCAACTTAATCACCCTGTAGTTGCTACAGCTCTGTACATCACCCTTGTTCTTAAAAATGGGCACCAGTACACTTCTCCATTCATCAGGCATTTTTTCATCCTCATATATGCCATTGAATATTTGAGTCAGAAGCCTTACTGCTATTCTCCGAGGCTTTAAATAGCCTAACGTGCTGCACATATTTTCCAGCCTGATCCCTCTGTTTTACCAATTTGTACAAGCCCTTCTCGCCCTCGTTAGTGTCCAGTCTCCCATACAACTCATCATACGCCCTCTTTGCTTTACATCCCATCTCCTTATATTCCTGCCTCCTCTCTTCAGTCTTCTCACTGTCATATTTCTAATTGGCTAACCTCTTTCTTTGAATAGCATCCTGCACTTCACTATTCCACCACCAGGTTTCCTTATCATCTATTCATTGTCCAGATGACACACCATGTACCTTCCTACCTGTCTCTCTAATTGCTGTTGTTGTAGTAGCCCAATCATTTGGAAGCTCTTTCTTACCACCCAGAGCCTTTAACAGCTCCGTTCTGAACTCACAACAGTTTTCTTTCTTCAGCTTCCACCTTTTGGTATTCTAATCTGATTTTACTCTTTTTCTCTTCTTCACAACAGCAGTCATTCTACACACAACCACTCTATGTTCCTCCCACTTTTGAAAATAAGAGTTGACTACAGCCATTTCCATTCTCTTGGCAAAATCAGCCACTATCTGTCCTTCCTATTTCTTTCCTTGACACCAAACCTACCCATCACTTCCTCAGCCCCTCTGTTTCCTTCACCAACACATCCATTCAGGTCTGCTCCAATCATCACTCTCTCGTTCCTGGGAATACTCTCCATCACTTTATCCAGATCCTTTCAAAATGTAGCTTATTTTTATACTTTTTTGCTGGATGAAATTTAGTTTTTAAGAGCACAAATTAAAAGTTTTGTGCTCTAACTGACATTCACACCTTTTCAAATGTTAGCTGCAGTCTGATTAAATGCCAGACAAAATACAGAAATATAGAAATCATAAAAAATAAATTATTCTAACATGAACTTTTAAACCATGCTTTTCTCAAATATAAATGTGCAGAATTTGTATTGTGCATTTTTGCTGTGTTGTTGAAGGACAAATATGTAGAAGGATGAACATTTTTATATTTATTTCTCACAAGTTTGGGCCTTACATTTATTATGCCCATGTTTTCAAAAGTTTATTCTTTTAGCGTTTACATTTAGATACAATATTTAAAGTTTCAGCCTAACCCTCAGGTTGTTTTTATAAAACATTTATGGTGGGTGTCACAAATGTATTAAGCTTTTATGTATTATTTTATGTTTTACATTTACAGTATTAGATTATAAATCTTTGTACTCTCTGGCACTGACTTATTCTGGGTTGTCATCCAAGTTCAAAGTAAAATCTCTAATTGCTAAGCATGTTTATATTTTGTAATTAGTAAACCTATTAGTCCAAGTGTAAATGAAAGAATTAAGTGTCATGGTTAGCTCCACAATAAGACCAACATGTTAAGATACAATGTAAAAGTCTGTAAGAATAACACACAAATGCAATATACAGTAATTGTAAGCATACGTGACTCAACAGCATGTGTACAAATGCTCTGAAGTATTAGCCTTGGCATGTTTCAGCAGAAACAGAAAGGTATTTACATTTCTTCCTCTAATAATAATAATAATAATACTACTACTAATAATAATACTACTACTACTACTACTACTACTACTACTACTACTACTACTACTACTACTAATAATAATAATGTCTTCACAGCGGTTGTGCACTTTCAGCTGATTGATTTGTGCTTGTATTATGGTGTTTATTACATTTAAACAATTTGGTTTAAAGAAGACCTTCTGATTTACTTTAGAATAGGTGTAACATGTTAATCGTGTTGTTATGTTACATGATAAAACTGGACCTATTCTGATTCAACAAATTACAAACTCCACTGTACCTCCTATAACCATAGAATGTCAGAGAGTCAGAGACAGAGTCAGAGAGAGTCAGAGAGAATTTATTGTCATTTGCACCGCATGTAGTACATGTGTTGAAAACGAGATTATGTACACAGGGTCCCAGTTACATCCAACAACAAATGCAAGAGAAATACAATAATAACATCTAGGATTAACTAAGAGAGACATCACATCAGCTAGTAATACACTAAGCCCTAATGTAGTAGAAAAACATCATTATAAACAGCAGCACGAACATGAGCAGATGGTCACAGATGAACGCAGCAACAAGAAACAGATGGTCACAGATGAACGCAGCAACAAGAAACAGATCAGTACAGTATCAGTATGATGTGGTCCTGGCATTGAGAAACCTTTTAACTGTCAAATAATATTTCAAAAGTCATAGAATGGCAACAAATGCCCGATTTTTCTTGTATTCGTGTCAACAGTTCCTATTTTCTTCTTCAGTTTTCATATCGATAAAACCAAACTAAAAGCTTTTTGAGTCCTTCCTTTACATTTCAACATCTTGTGCCGGCAGCACGTATTTTCAGTTCTCTGGATCAGTTTCAGTTCTACCTGCTTCATCAAAAAACATATGCCCATCTGCTGCTTTCATCACACTTCAATTAGATGAAAAAGATCTATGGTCACCTAAACAAAACTGTAGTCACAGTTGAAAGCCTAAACAAGACTAAAGTTAGACTTTGTTGTCTGGAAATAAAATGACATGGGTGGAAAGACAAGCAGGCTTTTTGTATACAGGCAGGTTGCCTTGTGTGTCTGTTTGCCCTCTGCTGAAGTGGCAACCTTTTACTGGGTGCAACTCGCCTATCACCTAACGACAGCTGGAAGAGGGAAGCAATGGGGTCGGGCAGGGGGAGTCCCAGGTTAGAGGAAGACATTGGCTGGTGACGCTGGTAATTCTGGATAAGAATTTTGACCCTATTAAGCAGATTAATGCAGGATGGACCAGGATGGACCCGGTCAGACCTGGCAGACCCAAACGTATTGTGAGGGTCTGCTGGGAACGTCTGGCAGAGTCTCCCGTAAGACGGAGCTTTAACTCCCACCTCCGGGAGAGCTTTGAACACGTTCCGAGGGAGGCGGGGGACATTGAGCCCGAGTGGGCCATGTTCCGCGCCTCTATTGTCGAGGCAGCTTATCAGAGTTGTGGCCGCAAGGTTGTTGGTGCCTGTCGTGGTGGCAACCCTAGAACCCGGTGGTGGACACCGGCGGTGAGGGATGCTGTCAGGCTGAAAAAGGAGTCCTATTGGGCCTTTTTGGCCTGTGGGACCCCGGAAGCAGCAGATAGATACCGGCAGTCCAAGCGGCATGCGGCTCGGGTGGTTGCTGAGGCAAAAACTCGGGCGTGGGAGGAGTTCGGAGAGGCCATGGAGAATGACTTCCGTACGGCTTCGAGGCGATTCTGGTCCACCATCCGACGTCTCAGGGGGGGAAAGCGGTACGCGACCAACACCATTTATGGTGGGGATGGCGTGCTGTTGACCTCAACTCGGGATGTTGTGAGTCGGTGGGCGGAGTACTTCGAAGACCTCCTCAATCCTACTGGCACGTCTTCCACTGAGGAAGCGGAGCCTGGGGACTTTGGGTCGGGCTCTCCAATCTCTGGTGCTGAGGTCGCCGAGGTGGTTAAAAAGCTCCGCGGTGGCAAGGCTCCTGGGGTGGATGAGATTCGTCCTGAGTTCCTTAGGGCTCTGGATGTTGTGGGGTTGTGTTGGCTTACGCGACTCTGCAATATCGCGTGGACATCGGGGGCAGTTCCCTTGGATTGGCAGACTGGGGTGGTGGTTCCCCTATTCAAAAAGGGGGACCGTAGGGTGTGTTCCAACTATAGAGGGATCACACTCTTAAGCCTCCCTGGTAAGGTCTATTCAGGGGTTCTGGAGAGGAGGGTCCGTCGGATAGTCGAACCTCGGATTCAGGAGGAGCAGTGTGGTTTTCGTCCTGGTCGTGGAACACTAGACCAGCTCTACACCCTCAACAGGGTCCTGGAGGGTGCGTGGGAGTTTGCCCAACCAGTTTACATGTGCTTTGTGGACTTGGAAAAGGCATTCGACCGCGTCCCTCGGGGGCTTCTGTGGGGGGTACTCCGGGAGTATGGGGTACCGGGCCCTTTGATACGGGCTGTTGGGTCCCTGTACGACCGGTGTCAGAGCTTGGTCCGCATCGCTGGCAGTAAGTCAGGCTCGTTCCCTGTGAGAGTTGGACTCCGCCAAGGTTGCCCTTTGTCACCGATTCTGTTCATAACTTTTATGGACAGAATTTCTAGGCGCAGCCAAGGTGTTGAGAGGATCCGTTTTGGTGGCCTTAGAATCGCTTCTCTGTTTTTTGCAGATGATGTGGTCCTATTGGCTTCATCAGTTCGTGATCTACAGCTTTCACTGGAGCGGTTTGCAGCTGAATGTGATGCAGCCGGGATGAGGATCAGTTCCTCCAAATCCGAGGCCATGGTCTTGAGCCGGAAAAGGGTAGCATGCCCTCTCCGGGTCGGGGAGGAGGTCCTGCCCCAAGTGGAGGAGTTTAAGTATCTCGGGATCTTGTTCACGAATGAGGGAAAACTGGAGCGTGAGATCGATAGGCGGATAGGTGCAGCGTCCGCAGTGAAGCGGGCGCTGTACCGGTCTGTCGTGGTGAAGAGAGAGCTGAGTCAAAAGGCAAAGCTCTCAATTTACCGATCGATCTACGTTCCCACCCTCATCTATGGTCATGAGCTCTGGGTTATGACCGAAAGAACGAGATCTCGGATACAAGCGGCTGAAATGAGTTTTCTCCGCAGGGTGTCTGGACTCTCCCTTAGAGATAGGGTGAGAAGCTCAGTCATCCGGGAGGGACTCGGAGTAGAGCCGCTGCTTCTCCACATCGAGAGGAGCCAGTTGAGGTGGCTCGGGCATCTGGTTAGGATGCCTCCTGGACGCCTCCCTGGTGAGGTGTTCCGGGCATGTCCCACCGGGAGGAGACCCAGAGGAAGACCCAGGACACGCTGGAGGGACTATGTTTCTCGGCTGGCCTGGGAACGCCTTGGGATTCCCCCAGAGGAGCTGCTCCAAGTGGCTGGGGAGAGGGAAGTCTGGGCCTCCCTACTTAGGCTACTACCCCCGCGACCCGACCCCGGATAAGCGGACGAAAATGGATGGATGGATGGATGGATGCAGGATGGACAGCTCAGTGCTGTAAGCCAAGGGATCTCTTTCACCCCATCAACACAGACACTAATGAACTATTGAGCCAGGCAGATATGCACTCAGGCAACACATATATACAGTGTATATATATATACATATATTTTTATATATATTTTTTGATTCTTTCGGCTTCTCCCTTCAATAGGGGTCATCGCAGCGAACTAGTCGCACAAAGACTTGGCAATTGTTTTTACGCTGGATGCCCTTCCTGACACAAACACAGACCACCGAGCTACCACAGCCCTCTGTGTGGAGCAGAGATCTGATATCTAAGGTTCCCGGGGGAGCAGATGGTGTGGGTTAAGGGCCTTGCTCAAGGGCCCAGAGTGGGGCAGATGAGGGTGGAGACAGGTGTGACTGCTTCACTTACCCCACCACATTTTTGATGTTGTCGGTACCGGGGTTTGAACCGGCGATCTTCTGATCACAAGCGCACCTTCTTAACCTCTGCGCCACCACTCCCACTTGATAAACAAGAAATCAATCACATAATAAATGAAAATTATCCACCTCATTTTCATTTATCGCTCATCGTTTCTTCGTCTCTCTCTCTTTCTACTGAAGACACTGGATGACAAAAGGCTCAACTACAGTGTTCTTCACTGACTCCTCCCTTTTTCTTTTCTCTTTAAAATCTGTTTTAACCGTCCAAAATCGCATTCTTGGATCATTAAAAGCAGCTAAGCTGCGAAGCTAAGCTACGAGCTAAGCTAACAGACTGACCAGGAAAATAACCCCTCTTGTCGTGTCAAAGCTCCAAAATTCACGGATGGATTCTGTGCCCTTGTGTAAAAACTTGTTTCTGTGAAAAATGCTATGCTAAAGAGCTCAAACCACACAGAGCGTTCGACATTTTGAGAACCGAAAAAAAAAAAAAAAAACGAAAGAGAGACAGCCCATGTCACGTCAAGGGGCCTCCCTCCCATGTTTCTTAAAGAGCTACGTTGCTCGCTCCCTCACTATCCATCCTTTGGTTCAAACAGTCTTATACTGCCATCCAGTGGTAAAAAAAATTCTTCTTAAATTTGACAATAATTACTAATTATTGTCAAATTTCAAACAATATTATCATTTATTGCAATAATTTCTGAAACAACTAATCAACCAGCAAAATTTGTTATCATGACGGGCATATCTATGTTAAGGCGTTTTAAACCCCTCCCACACTCTTGCAATATTCCAAACAATGTTTCTGAACTCTAAATGTTCTAAAAGAGCACAGAATGCCATGATTTCATTTCTCTGCCTCCGTTGTGCCACCTGCCAGGCTCATGGCCACGCCCACTTCTCCGCTGCAGAGCGGAGATATGACACGCTGCACAAGGAAGCTTTTTGTGCCGCTGTTTAAACACTTTGGTTACAGTTCCTGTTTGAAATGTGGTACAGTATATAAATGAATCTGACTTGACTTGTTTTGAAAAACCGCAATAGAGCGAGTTCGTGAAGAACGAACCGCAAAGTTTTGAGGGACTACTGTATTGAAAAAATAAAACATCGAACTCCGTATTTCTGACTTTATATTGCATAAATATGCCATTTACAGTATATCTAAAGCTTTGTTTAAATGTTTTTAAAAATAATAGACATTCATGTTTTCTGTAGTTTTTGTAAATAAATATGGATTTGTCATAATCGGCTTAAATGACATTTTGTGCCATTTTTATCCCGTTAATCCTCTGTAATCATGCAGCAAATTGATCAGCAGAGTGATTTTTGTTGTCGTTGCTCACATCGCTGATGTTACTTGGAGTCGAAGAACGGCACGTCTGGGTTTTAGAGCTACAGGATGAGGGGTCCAGTGCGTCACGGTCTTTTCATGCTGGACTCGCTTTGTACTGCGACTCTCTTCGGGTCACGACGGTGACTAAGAACAGCCTCACGGAGCCAAAACGACCCGTCACAGGTTGATCTGCAAGTGCACAAACAAACAAATCATCGTATCAAAGTCCTGCTTTGCTCACAGACACTTTGCAAAGGCCACATTTTGCACTTGAGCATTTCCAAGTCACCAGTCGAGGCTTTTAGAGCTTTTAGAGCCGTGCTCGGGGCTGAATCACCGGCTCGGACAGGCCAGTTGTAAATTGAAGTGCTGTATTACTAAACCTGTCTGTCGGGCTGAATCACTTCGTCTGCAGGACGCCGTGAGACACACACATACCTCCACTCAGTCCGTCAGAGGGTTTTCAGGTGAACTGTGAAGCCTCGGTAATATCTGCGGGCGCAGGGGTGCTTCAACGGTAAGAGTGGCCCTCCTCACTTTATTAAAGGGTCGGGCGGAGGTGAAGAGGATGGAGAGTGAAGGAGGCGGCCAGGCAGAAACCTAAAATAGCCCAGAATCGGCAGCCTTTCTCGAAAACGGGCTTTAGCGAAGTCACATTTGCCTGGAGCAAAACATCCGAAGTCTCCTGGAATAATAGATTCACCGTGCACTCCTTTTCTCTCCCAGCATGCAGCTTTGTCTTTACTCTGAAGAGCTGCGGTAAAATAGCCTTCGTTGTGTCCTCTGTTTCGGCCTCGGGTTCTCTCCTCTCTATATGGAAACACTGAAAATCACCAACGGCGTTTGTGGCGTCGACGGCGTCATTTTGTCAGGAGAGAAAATAAAGTGCTAGGAGGAATTTAGGAAGAGATTACAGAAAATAGTTTGGACTTTATAGGAGTGAGAAAACCCACCTGGAACTGTACAATCGATACAAGTCAAGTACAGGGAGTCCCCGACATACGAACGAGTTCCGTTCCTACGCACCGTTCGTAACACGAAATTAACGTAAGTCGGAACGCACACCCCAGCCGCCACTGATACACGTACATGTACGGTACTGTAAGTTACCTAGCATTTCGCCTAACCTAACACAGTACCCTACATAATTATCAAAAAACACATACAGTACAGTACATTTAGAGACATACAGTACTGTAATTAAATAAAAAAATACAATTTCTTACTGTGAGTTGGTCTCCGCCGCCCGTCGGGTCCGTGTCTCCGGTGGGGCTAGCGTTAGCATTTTAGCCCCTCATTAGCTCTGTGTCATCCCTCTAAAAGGGTGCGCAGCTGTTTATCTGCATTTTAGCATGTTAGCTCGGTGTTCATCCAACATCTGATGCTACCAGGCAGACATCGAGGCGAGCTCCCAGCTGCAGCAGGCGTCTCCTGCTGGCGAGCATGTTAGCTCATGGCTCCTCCGGTCACGCTAACCGAAGCTAACCCTAAAATGGCGGACACGGCGGCATTTCCGGAAACTGCCGGAAACTGCACAAATAGGCTTAAAAATTGTAATAAAAATAATGAAAATAATGATACTTTATTTAAAACAACCACAGCTGCAACAAAGTGCTGTACACATAAAATCAAGAACATTTAAACACACACATTTTTTTATTTATTAATTTATTAATTTTTTATATTTCATATTTTTATTAATATGATGCGTTCGTAAAGTCGGATTGCCATAAGTCGAGGCCGTCATAACCCGGGGACCACCTGTACTTCAGTATGACTACTGTACTCACCAACACAGAGTAGGTAATGAGTTAGTACTTAAACATCGCACAATGACTTTAGAAACATTGTTCTTTTATTTAGAACACAGCAAACAGTCTGCTGTCTTTACACGACCTGCGTTTACCTAAAAATATTCCCAAGCTATGGACACATTTACATTTTTTTTTTGCCTATGGATACTTTCAAAGTGTAAGAGAAAATGTCACCTAGCATAAAATTGGTATTGGTCTGAAGTATTGGTGTGTTGTTACAAGTACAGCAACCCCTCGAGTTACGTCAGGGATAGGGACCTACGTGTGTGACTTAGGTCGATTTTGTCGTACCTCGCGGACCAAAAACACATGCCTATCGTAGGTCCGCGTTTCTGACATAGGTCGCGGTTATACCGCTAACGGAGCGCCGCACACATATTTAATGGCATGAGACTGAACAAGCAGACATACTAAGGCCATAAACACGCACAGAACTGCACAATAAATAAAAAATATAATGTCTTACTTTGAGCCGGTGGCCCCGACTGCCAGGCGGACATTTGCGGCGAGCTCCCGGCCGCAGATGGATCCTCCGCGGCATGTCGGCTCGGTGTCTTCGCCTGTGTTAGCTGCTTTGTTAGCTGCTGTCGTTAGCATGTCGGGCGGCGTTGTGGCCGCCGATCGCGGGGCGATCCGCGGCTGCTCCTCCGGACCTGAGACGTCCACAGAGTTGACCGAGTGTTTCCAGCTCATTTATCCGTATGAGGCAACCCTGATCGGGCACACGGAGCCAGCTGACAGTAGCCTCCGGAGCTCCATTGCAGTACAGTTGTAAAATGGCGACCGGAAGTGGCGAGCGGAAACCGGAAGTTGCGTAAATACGATTAATTTCTTATCAAAACGTAAAATTAATAATTATACTTTATTTATAAAGCCATTTAAAACAACCACAGCTGCAACAAAGTGCTATACACATGAAATTAATAACTTTTAAACACAAAAAAAAAAAAATAATAATAATTTTTTTTTTTTTTTTTATCATATTTTTATTAAATATGATAAAATCGTAAGTCTGAGTTGCCGTAGGTCGCAGGTGTCGTACCTCGAGGGTTACCTGTACAAGCATTTGTAGCTGGTGTTGGTCCTGATACCAGGGGGAATTCTAGGATCCGACCTTTAGGGGTGCTTAGCCCCCAGTACTGACGATGGTTCCTGGCTCGAATAACACACCCCATGGTGAGGTTTGTGATAAGTGTAAAAGATTATAGCACCTGTATTCCCACACGGTCTCCTATCAAAATACTAACCAGGCCCAAATCTGCTTAGCTTCCGAGATCGGACACGATCATGTGTGTTCATGGTGGTATGACTGTAAACGAGGCACCCAGTCACAAATATGACTTTTAAAGGATCAGAGCAAACAAAGACTAAACATATCCAACCAGAAGTTACAACATATATATCATATTTTCCAACCTTTTAGTCGCTCTGCACCATAAGTCGCTTTAGTCCAATACGTCCAATAAATTGGAAAATCCATAAATATGTCGCTTCGCCCCATAAGTTGCATCTATTATGCGTCACCGCTGAGGCGTCGCGTATGTTACGCGTCACCGCTGACAACCCGAAATGTGGGCTGGTGTTTTGCCTGCTGCAAATGGCGGCCACAGGAGTGTGCACGGAAGGACTTTAACAAGATTAACACAGTAAAAACAATTATTTGTTTGCTGAAAATTATAGCAAAGATATAGCTTAACCTTTCCTTAATAAATGCATGTAATTGTCAAATCAGCTGGATTTAAAAAGTAGTTTCGCTGCGTGCAGCCGCAAGGGTGGGACCGATGCAATTCTTTAACATTTAGCAAGATAAACACTTAAAAAATATATTTGTTAGCTGACATTATAGCAAAAGTGTTTCTTAGCTTAACCATTCCTTAATAAATTCACGTAATGGTTAAATCTGCTGGATTTAAATTGTTTCGCTTTGACGTCTTCCAAACGGTCGTGCGCGCTGCGAAAATAAACTATAAATAAATCAAATTTTCGCTCAAACATCTCCTAAAGCTAACAGGTTGTAAATGTCCATCCAGTAATCACTTTCTGTAAGTTTCATCAAAATCTGTTGTGTGGTTCATGAGCTATTTTGCTAACAAGGTAACAGTAGTTCAGACCTCCAGAGAGCAGGAGGCTGTGCTGCGGCAGAGTGAGTCCGAGCAGAGGAGGCTTCTGTCGGACACATGAGCTGGGAACAGTCGGTGGACCCTAGCGTCCGAAAGTGGTACTGCTCCATTTTTTTGTCAGAATGAATGGAAACTGTCATATCTGAGCCAAAAATTGGTCTAAAAATATGGAAAAAATCCATAAATATGTCGCTTCGCCCCATAAGTCGCAGGACATGAAAATTAGTTTTAAAAAACTGTGACTTATAGGTCGGAAAATACGGTAGATTTAAAACACACAAAACAAAGCACAACTAGCTTTAAGCATTAACCTTTAATTTAACCATTAAGCATATAATGTAATTATGACAGAAAGTGGGGGATTTACCTGCAGTTACGGTACCTTTGTACAGGTGAACATGTGGTACTTCCTGTTTATCACTGTTGTATTCAGCTGATCATGAGGTCGGCTGCAGGGCTTTATCATCTTTTACATTTTTCCAAACTTCGTTTAGTTTTAGACTTTGAATAAACTGTATTACTTCCTCTAAAGGGGCGGCTGTGGCTGAGTGGTTAGAGCAGTCGTCCTCCAATGCAAGAGTTGGGGAATTCAAATCCACCAGCAGTCGCATGCCCAAGTGTCCCGGGCAAGACACTGAACCCCACATTGCCTCCGATGTGTGTCCCATCGGTGTATGAATGTGATAAAGCTCTGATTAGTATCTTTAGAATGACTTGTTCAATTAGCTTTGTATAGATCTAGTAGAGTGCTGTATGAATGGGTAAATGAGGCACAGATTGTGTTGTAAAGATCTTTGAGTATCTTGATAAGATAGAAAGGTGATATATAAGTACAGTCCATTCCATTAAAACACTGGGTAAGGTGTGTCTGAATTACATGTTCTCCAGTGACAAAGTTTAAAAAAAAATTCCGATGAATTTTCCACAAAATCCCTCTGAATGCAAAGCATTTGTGATGTAAAACCCTGATAATGTTGTCAATGGAATAAGGGCAGTGTTGCCAGATATTGTGATAGAAGCAACCAGCTCTGTAAAAACAAGCCCCCCTCCCAAAAAAAACCTGGCAACCCACCACACTGTGTAAAACAGAGGCTGTTTTTAAACACTATAAACATACATTTATTATGGCATGACACATAAACAACAGAAAAATTATGCTCAACACTTTGAATAACATACCTTTAAGCTCTAATAAAAATATATTTTGCAAATGTAATTTTTTAGAAACAAAACATCCTGACCTCTGCGTGAGTGGAGCCCCCTAGTGGTCGTCCACAGTATGAGTGTTTGTTTGAGTATGCGCCTGTCGCCTCGCCAACTTGGGAGGGAGCAATAAACAGGAAACAGGGGCGTGGAAGGGACAAACTACTACCGTATTTTCCGATGTATAGGTCGCACTAGCCTGGTTAAAACCAGACCCTTTCCTTCACTTCGCTTCGGACTAGGGTCTGGGACTTCTCCCATAGAGAAGGATTTCTCCGGTAGATTTTTGACCGGACCAATCAGAGAACAGAAGGGGCGGAGTTTTTGGCCCCTAACCCACGCCCCCACCTGTCCCAGCGCAGCCAGCGAGCAGCCGCATGTTCTCATTCAAAGCGATGCAAAGCGATGCAGGACTGTTTTATATGTGACACAAATGTATTAAATTCCCCTTCTTAATCCCTTATCTGGAGTTTTCTTTTGTTTTTTTTTGCCAAAAGTCAAGTGATCGCTCCCTCCTCCTCCTCCTCTCCCTCCGCTGATGAGGAAATGTCTGAGGTTGTCACGAGAGAATAAACTCAGACATTTCCTCATCAGCGGAGGGAGAGGAGGAGCACCCCCAAAATGAGGCTAAAATCGTCATGGCTGATACTAATAGCATGGTTATCAGGACACTTCTTGTTGTGGAGCTAAGAGAGGAATAGGAATTCATTCATTCATTCAACCTTTATTTATACAGGCTAGCCTCGTTGAGCCACGGGGACTCATTTACAAGAGGGGCCTGTCTCACTCACACCCAGGGTCAATTGTTTCCCATCAGTTCACTGGTTCATGAGATTTAGTACCACCTTGCAAATTTTCGCTGTTGGACAAAAACCTTGTTTTATCTAATCATTTCCACATTTTTGCATAATTCATCTCTCTCTGTTGGTCATCCCTCATGTTTTCTGGAATGCAATCCAATAATAGCATTCAAAAACAACTCATCTTGTTAGTATTGGTAAAAAGCAAGAGGTTATAAAACAGCTCTGTCCCGTCTTGGTTTTCATCTTTATCTTTACATAATTACTTTACAAATACAAGAAGATAATGACCTAAAGGTAGGTCTAAATATATGGGCTTGTATTTGCAGACAGAAACCAGACTGTTTTTTATAAATTAACTCTTTTTTTTAGTATTCAGAAATGTTTTCTTGAGATAAAATAACCAAACTAAAGCAGCCGTAATCAGTGTTTAAATAAGTATTACCCCTTATTTTAAATGATTTAGATAGAAATAGTTGACTCATTTGGTTGTTATCAAAAACATGCTAGTTAACTTAATAAAGAAAATAAATGACCTTATGTTGACTCGCACAGTCATGTGTTGGAAATCAAGCGTTGTCATCCTGGAACGACATCTGCTTCATTACCTCTTTATCACTGCAGACTCCACTGATCTGCTTTTTGTACGTTATCTTGTACTGGGCTGAGCTCCAGTATCTTCAGATGACCAGAACTGCCTATTAACGACTGTAACCTCCATTTGAAGTGCACTGTAGC
Organism: Garcialebias charrua; assembly: GCA_038048925.1. Classification (NCBI taxonomy): domain Eukaryota; kingdom Metazoa; phylum Chordata; class Actinopteri; order Cyprinodontiformes; family Rivulidae; genus Garcialebias; species Garcialebias charrua. The sequence goes on from JBBPBX010011680.1 coordinate 53,708, forward strand.
TAAGAGAAACGGCTAGTTGTTGAGCTGCTGGTTCTTGTTCTCCAGCTGCCAAATCCCTCATCTCAGCTCGAAGGATCAACCCCAACTTTCACCTTTAGGCTCCATCAAACCAGAGTTCTGATGCAAGGAAATCTTTGAATCTGAAAGTTGTAGCTCCAAGAGCACAAAGGGAGCCTTCCAATCCCAGCCTTAGGCCTGCTGGAATAACAGAAACTCTTACGAAATGCCAGGAAACACAAGGTCCATGCAAGTACAAAGTTAGACACTAAAGCATTGAGGAAAATGTGTAGTAGGAGCATTGTCTGTTTTGGAGATGAATACGTTGTTGTTGTTTTTTTTACAAGAAAATACCATGAGAGAAATGCAAGCATGGTGCAGAGAAGGTCGTACTTCAAGCTCAAACTTGTATGTTAGAAGACATTAGTTGCCATTAATGGGTGGGCTGTACTCATTTTTAAATATTGTTCGGCATTCCTTATATAACACTGTAATATAAGGTCATTACTCTGTCTAGAAAGGATTCTTGGATTTTGTCCTATTGAGGTGATTTTAAACACTTTAACCTTATAATAAATGCAGTAATTGTTTTGGTATTGTTAGAACATCACGAAACAGCAATTTTAAATGGTAAATGGACTGTAGCACCTTTTTATCTTATCAAGACACTCAAAGCTCTTTTGAACCATCTATGTCTTCATTTACTCATTCATATATCACTCTACTAGATCTCTACGAAGCTAATTGAACAAATTATTCTAAAGAGACTAATCAGGGCTTTATCAAAGTCAAAGTCAACTTTATTGTCAAAACTGCAATATGTACTGGACATACACAGGATTGAAATTGCATTTCTCTCTATCCCTCGGTGCAACAGTAAACATTTAAAAACTAAAACACTGAAACATTAAATAAACATAAGCATAAAATTAAATAATAAAAGTGCAATACTGTCCTGAGTTTTTGCACAGTAGTTTTTGCATAGTAGTAGTATGAAAGTATGAAAAGTTACACCAACACTAAAACACTAAACATTTAATAAACATAAGCATAAAATGAAATAATAAAAGTGTAATACTGTCCTGAGTTTTTTGCATAGTAGTATAAAAGTGTAAAAAGTATACAGTATCTATAAAATAAAATGAAAGTTCTGGCGTTGACATTTGTAATAGAGTGACAAAGCAGGAACTCACGGCTATACTTGCGTTCTTGAACACGTAGACATGACGAAGACGTGCCGGCACATTGCGGCATGCAGGACAAAAATGACGAAAACACCATGTTTTCGGGAGAGAGAGAAGCCGCAGCGTTTGTTCGCGCCGCCATCTTGGATTTTTCACATTTATCACATTCATACACCGATGGGACACACATCGGAGGCAATGAGGGGTTCAGTGTCTTGCCCAGGGACACTTCGGCATGTGACTGCTGGTGGATTCGAACCCTCAACATTGCATTGGAGGACGACTGCTCTAACCAGTCATGCACAGCCGCCCAAGGGTCAGCGGGTTATTTGGGGATTGAATGGTGGGGAGGCAACCCCACTCCTTTCCAAAGTGGTCTAGTGTTGGATCTGAAACGGTCAATGACACGACTCAGACTGCCAGGAAGTGAAGGTGCACAAAAGGGACATAAGCAGTTGAATTGGCACACTAAAATAACTAGTAATTAACGCTTAAACAATGCATAAAGTTTGTGTTGTTTACGCATTATTAACACTTAGTTTATGCATTATTTATGCGTCAAAGTCACGTGAAATTTTCACGAGTATTTGGCCCGAATGGCTTTCC